>JABUQX010067423.1:0-39111 GCA_015478945.1 Trachelipus rathkii
TATATATATATAATATTATATATATATACGGTATACTCTATATATATATTATTTATATTATATTATAAAATAATAATTATAGTATAATATATATATATATATATAATAATATATAATATATTATATATATATTAAATTAAATAATATATATATATATTAATATATATATTATATAAAAAAATAATATTATATATATTTAAGATATGAAATTAGTTTTTAATATCCTCTACCGTAATGATACTTACTCAACTTGGGTAACATTATTATCCATATATAATAAAATATTTATACTATAAACAACACTGCATAAATCAAAATGATAAAAATTAACTACCCGCACTCTCCATAATTTAAACAAAGGGAGTGTATAGGGCGGGGAGGAAAGTAAGGTGTGAGAGGCGAAGTACATTTACTATTGTAATTACATAATCAAGACACTTAATCACTATAGCAATAGCAGCTTTATTTTTTGATACATGCGTTTGATAAGCAAATTGAACAATAATAATAATAATATAAAATAATTATATATTAATGAATGTATTAGTCATCGTAATAATAATTAATTAAACTTACAATTCTGACAATATGTTTACGTTAATAAAGGTCCAAATGTTCACAAAATCTATTGCACACAAACAAACAGCTAAGCTCGTAACTCATATGAACTTAAATGTAATACAGTATATTAAAAATAAGTTAAGTTAAGAGAAATGTTTTTAAAAATTATATTTACTGCCTTTTATATTTTTTTATTTTTTTTTTATTTTCATTTTTTTTATTTATTTATATTTTTTGGTTAAATATTTGATACATCCTGTTAATCCCTAGAAAAATAGTTATAAATTTAACGAAAAATAAGAATGAAATAATATTAATTTATTTTGTCATGTAAATAATAATGAGTCCTAGATATTTAATAATATAATTACTCAAGTATATATATTAATAATATATATATAATATATTACTAGGTGTATATTAATACTATATATATATATATATATTATTAATATTATTATATATATAATATAATATAATATTAAATTATATATTATAATAATATTAAATTAATATAATATTAATATTATTATATATATATATATATATATATTATTAATATATTATAATATATATACTAGGTATATATATCATATTAATTTATAATATATTATATTAGGTAATTCTAAGATTAATATATATATATTAATATTTATATATCAGTTAATTATTTTAATACTTTAATAAATAAATTGAAAATATATTATATTTTATTAATAATAATTTTTATTTTTTAAATTTTATTATAATATATATTTATATTTTATATGTTATATTATATATATATATATTAATATATTAACGGTAAATATATAATATAATATATAATATATATTATATTTTTAATTATTTAATAATATATATTAATATAATATTTTATATATAATAATATATTAATTATTATAATATATATATATATAAAATAATATATATATATATTTATAATATTAATATATTTAATTATATATTAATATATATTATTAATTATTATATATTATTAGATAATAATATTATATATATATATTAATATATAATATATATATTATATATATTATATATTATTATATACTTATATTAATATATATAATATATATATATTAATTAATATATATATATATTATATATATATTATACATTAAATATATATTAATTAATTTATTTTTATTATAATTTATATATAACTCAGTAAGTACTCTCCATGATGTAGTAGGTGGTGAAAATGTGTTGTGTACTCTGTGTATCAAGTGAGCGGATATAACCAATATAATTTCCAATTAACACCCCACTAAATGTTTTTAAAGCAGATAGAGAGGTAACAGTGGCTAAACATGGTACGTCTCCTATGATATCCGAATATATAACCCTCTCATTTTTATTTTACTTTTTTGTCATTTAAGCGAAAACTGCACGTGTATAATATAATGAACTGATTATTCACCGGAAGTTACAGCAGTGGCCGAATTAAGAGAGGGGCAGGATACATCAGTGCACTATATCGCCTAGACTCTACGATTTATCCCTTGACTCGATAAAATACAGCAGAGCTGGGCAGGGGAGAATCGGTATGCTCGCAGAGGTCTCTAATGATTATTCGTTTAAAACTTGCATACATAACACTATTAAGAAGGGTACTTTGTTTCCGTAAAACGATAATGGGTACAGGTATACTTTCTAGTATAAATAACCTGAAAGGTGATTGTTATACTTGACATGACAATAGCTCTTCCAAAAATGAAATAGATATGGAGCAAAAATCATTACCTTTCCGAAGAAGGTTAGGTAGGTGACTCCTCTGCAGTTCTTTCTCTTCTTTTCTGATTTTTTTTCATTCGACTGATATCTATCACTATATTGCGTCATAATCACCGATCACACCACCAAACCCTCTTTTACAGTCTAGTCATCTAAACACCTTCTCTCGAAAGTGAAGAATCACATTAAAAATAGTTTGTAGTGGTTTGCTATTCAACTATACCTCGCAATGTTTAGCCATTTGTTATTTTTCGAGAGATATGGTTTTTTCACTTTGTGTTTTATTATTTAATATTTTTTATTCAATCGACTTGTTTAGAAGCGAGCGCAGTAATCTACTGACCTTATACTAGTGTAAGGAGTTACCCTAAGTGAGCCCAATATGCCTATACAACTGATTAATTTCCCTTTTCTTTATTTTAGCTACTAATATATATTTTTGTATGAGTTTTTTCATATATATATATATATGAGCTTATATATATAGTGTTTGATATGATTTTTTTTTTACCAAATAATATTAATCTCATATATATATTATACTATAATATTTATTATATATATACTCTCATTTTAATATATATAAAATCATATTTCTAATTTCAGCATAGTTCGTTTTCAGACATTTTCTAACATCTATTATATATTTAAAATATATATATATATATATGAAATAATTGCTACTACTTATAGTATATTCAATATAATCATATTTAATAAATTATATATAATAATATAATATTATACTTATATATATATATATATATATATATATATCTATATTAAGAGAATATATTGTGTTTAATATAGACACAGGTATTTGTAGCCAATAATGATGTACTAGGCAAAAAATCTCAATCTAAATAATAAATATTATATAGATAATTAATATACTAATAGAATATCTTAAACGAAGTAAAAAAGGATATTTTTTATATATATATTTAAATCTTTTTTATCAAAAAATATTAACCAAATTCGATTAATATAATTTAATAAGTAATATTATTATTTTTCACCCATAAATAGATGAAAATATGATGATCTCTTACAACGTAAAAATATAAAATTTTAAGATACTTAAAAGCATAAAACACATAATGCACTTTTTTCAATAAAATTTTGACGTGGATGCGGTATTAATGTCCAATAAGCCAGGGTTACTATTATCTTTAAACAACAAATCATAACTACTAATAATATATAATAATTAATCTTCTGATAATTTGTATAAATATCCAATTAAGTTTAAAAGATTTTATGAAATAAATTTAGTTTTAATTTTTCAGAGTAAACATACATACATGTAATCTATAATAATAATAATAATAATAATAATAATAGAATTATAATATAAATATTAATAATTAATAATTTCAATAATAATTAATATAATAATAATAAATATTAATGATAAACTAATATAATAATAAATTATTAATAATTATAATATAATAAAATAAAATTAAATATAGATATATAATAAATAATTAAATAATTAATAAATTTAATAATAATATTATAATAATTTAATTGCTTGAGTAATTTCAGTGCTTATAGGTTACTGACGCAATTATTAGCGATATTATATTATATACCTAGACTATAAATAGATTATTTATTAATTATTATACTATTCAGTTCAAAACCTCCATTGATATAAGATGAAAGGATAATAAAGCAGGGTCGAACTCATAGAGCCCAAACAACCCCAGAAATAAGCCAGATCCACTCTACCGATTTATTTTAAATTAACCGTAGCATATACTACACTAGTCTCAACAGTATTAAAGTAGCTTTGTTAAGTTTACTCAAGTTAATTACATTTTAGTTTTCTTATGAGAATTATACAAATAAATGTTGAATTATTAATCCTACGTAATAAATTTTTTCATCGTAAAAATGAATAATATTTATATATATGAATAAGTATATAATATTAAAATAATTAATATAATAATAATAATAATAATAATATATAATATTATTTAATATAATTAAATAATATTAATAATTAAATATTATAAATATAATAATAATTAAAATATAAATATAAATAAAATATAATAATAATAAATAAATATAATAGATATATAAAATAAAATATCTAAAATAATAATCTTTTAGTAAAAAAAAAATAAAATTAATATTTAAACGCCTCTCTCCCCATTTTTACGTCCCAGTGTACGGCCTCATAATAGTTTTATATATTTCAATATATAGTTTAAATCTTCTCATTTACAATAAATTGGCGTGTACTGTATACTTCACATTTTAGATATTCGCAAATTTGCTAAAAGTACTCATGATTATACAACTTTGATCATCACCCAACAGACAGGAAACATATTAATCGAAATAACTATCTTGTAAATGGTGGTGATATATACCATATACCAATATGTTCAAATGATATGCCATTACTTTTCCTTTATGTGCTACCCTTGGCCTCCTCTTTACATCTATACTTGATTCCCTCCGTCACATTACGGTAGTTTATTATCATTTAGTTCCCATCCTCGTCCAAAAAAGTTTACCTTCTAAAGAACTTTATAAACGCATTGGTTATCTATGATGAAAAATTTACACCCATTTTTTCTAGGCCTATGTGAAATTTCTTATCTTAATTTTCTTTCTAATACTTTACAATTTTAATATTATTACTAAAATAAACCTACCAATCCCTTTCTTAAAATACTTCATTTATTAAATTTACAGAGCAAAGATAAATTTATCTATAAGATATGTATTAATTTTTATACTTATTTGAAGTTTTTGATGAAGTTTTACTAATGGCTATATATATAATATTCCTAAATTAAATAATATTATCCTGAACTTAAAATCTATTATTTAAATATTGAATTTCAACAAATAGATCGCTTATTTTAGTCATTATTTCTTATATCATTACAACTTGGTTAATATTTATTCATCTTTTTGTAATTTTTAGCTTTACCATTTGCAAGATAATTTGTTGCAACTACATTAAAATCCTATCATTCATATTACAGCATCATATAGCACGTTTTATTAGACATTTAAAGTTAGTTATTTTATAATTAACTCACTGAACTACTTTTTCAGAAATTCTTTAATGAAAATGAATGTTTAAGAAAAGGAACTTTAAAAAATTAAAAACACATCTAAATGTAAACTAATTCTTAACCAAAACATAGTCGTTTATTTATAACACAATTTAAAAAATAATTTTTGCCTGTTTAATTTTTCTTAACATATTATAGTTAGTGACCACATTCAAGACCATACTTAGGCTTGATGCGCATTTACGTCTTTAAGATCCATAAAGGAGGTCAACAAAAGAAAAGTACAAAAATTCAATTATCGTTTCCGCAATCGATTTACGGGAAATTTGCAAGATATGAGGCAACAATAGATCTTCAATTATATAAGCATTTGAGAATTTCATTGGGATATATCTAAATCAAGTATAATATGCCAACGAGGTGATTTTTTATTCCTTTAATTTATAGATTCAACAGAATTAAAATTTTTTTAAACAAGGCAGTTGTAGTTAATTTTTAGATTCTAACTTTACATCAATCAATATCAAAAATTAAATCTAATTCCTGTTTTCCATATCATATCCTAAGTTTCTTTAGATTATGATAATAAAGGGAAATATATTAATTTAACATTTCTAAGTTTAATTCATAAGCTGAACCTCAAAATATATCTTTTTTCCTAGACATAAATTATGACAAATGAAGATGATTATTAAATTAAATATAATTAATATACATTCATATCTAAACTTTACACCTAGTATCTCTTCAACGTCTTAACTATCAAGAAAGATCCACCAAGAGGGAAATAATTTGACACAGATGAATTTTAATTATATATTATTATTAATATAATTAATTTTAAAATGTATAATTATTTTAGTAAATATTAATAAGGTAATTATATATATATATTGTTATTATGATTAATATAATTATTATATATTATAGAATAATATACTTATATAATGAAAATTTTTAAGTAGTTAAATTAATAAATTTATAGTAAGTTATTAGTTATAAATTATAACAGTTATAACTTTCAGTTGTGTGCATGCGCATACTGACGATGTATATTAATATTTAATTTAATTATTAATTTTTATACCAATATTATATAATATAATATATTATTATAATTTAAATTATTTTAATTAAATTTATTTATATTTATTAATATTTATTTAATAATTTAAATTTTTTATAATTAATTATTATAAATATTTTTATATTATCTATTTAATTACATTTAAATTATTTAATTTTTATAAATTTATATATTATATTTTTTATTATTAATTTTTTATAAATTTTAATAACAAAAAATATTATTTTTTTTATAGATTTTTTGGGTATAGTAAATATAAATAAAAAAACATAACTCAAATTATAATATGTACAATTATTATATTATTTATTTAATTTTTCAATCTAATTATTAAACGCGTTTAGTAAATATTAATAATAACCTTACTTAACGAGTAATTAAAAAAAATTATTATTATTAAATATTAAGTATTATTATATAATAATATATTTATTATTTATTTCAAATTATATTAATAAATTCATAGTTGTCTTTAAATCTAATTTAATTTTAATATATATATTTTAAACTTTAAATTTACCCATATATCATTAATCTATCATTTAAATAATATATTATTAATTTTATATTATAAAATTATATTTTAATGGTTTATTTTAATAATTATCTAAGTAAACAGATAGAAATATTACTATAATTAATTTTATAAGAGTATAAGCCGTCGTAAACGAGCATACTTTTAGCTTACTTTTAGCTTACTTTTAAAAAAATTCAATTGACCTAATCCTGTTCTATTACTTTGACTTTTAGATATTATATGTGATGATATATTCTTATATATCTTACTTCCTATATTGAGTTTTTAATTAGATGTTTTCAATATTTATCTGATTTATTAGTTTTCTACTTTTTGCAATATTATACATTAAACTCTTCTTTGGATTCAAAGGAAGGTTAGTGAGTTTTAACAAAGTTCGACCAGGTGGAAGTTCAAATCAAACACCTCCCACTAGGGTGATTTTTGGAAGTGATGTACAGGTTTGTGGATGAAACATTAAAAACTAAAATAAATAAATACATATTCTATTTTTTTATATAAAAATGAATTAGTTCAGTAGTGAACTGCTAAGATTTGGTTTAACTTACCAATAACAAAGTTTTTATATTATATTTGTAGCTTTCTTAAGACTTGCTTATATACACGTATTGTTATTTTTTAATTATTACATTTAAATATTTACTCGTAATTTCAACTAAAGCTGTAATGTTATAATAAAGAGCAATGGAGTTTCAATGAAAGAGAAGATATAAGAGTAAAATGTGAAAAAAACAGGCCAACTTCGAAATAATACCCCTAAAAGGAAAGAAACATTCATAGATTGACAATAAGATTATAACCTTTTACATAAGCGTAGGTTGAGGCTCAAATCTGCAATAACCTTAAAAAAGCTATAACTTTAAAATCTTCACATACTGTAATAGTCTATTCATGTTATAATATTAATAGGTTAGGGAGAAGAAATACAAAGAAGTTACAAAACTGCTATTTAATATCTTAAAACAAAAAGGATACTATTTAAGTATCCCTAATTCAAAATTTTATAACTATATCATTAAGGCTTCCATTAATAGTAATATAATTTAAACGAATAGAATGTTCTTAACGGTTAACACGTATAACGAGTCAAGTCACCGATCCTCTGAACGCCGAATTTACTAACAGCAACAGTAAAAAACGGCTATAAACTTAATTTACAGTATTTGGAAAAAAGAAAGAGTAGTTGGAATAATCACCGAACAGATACTAGAATCATATACGCCTGAAAGAAATACCGAATTTCCTATTGAACAAAGCGAACAACATCACACTAAAAATTTCAAGGGAAGGCCAGAACTCGTAAAGGATCGAGCGGAAGCTACTATTACCACCCTTCATCTCAAAAGTTTCTTTACAAAGAAACATTCTTCAAACAACATTTAGTATAATTTTTGATGATTGGGATGTATACATACGAGTGCAAGGGATGAAAGAATAAATATTTGGTATGTTGTACTTAAACGTATGCACTTTATAATAAAAAAGATGTGCTTAAAAATTATATCATCATAACTTATTAATTGATGATATATGGATGGCTTGGGTATCTATGATATATATTATATTATTATTTAAATAATTATTATTAATTACATGATATGATAAAGTTCTTTTATTAATATAAATGTATCTCGTAGTATTGAAGAATTTCATTTGGAAAAATTATTGAAGGAAAGTTGATCGACATTGTGAGTAAACTGATGTGTTGAATTATAGAGCATTTATAGAATGCAATTACCGGTGGGGGAATTAAGTTCACATTTTTGTGATGATAAAGTAATAGGTTATCTGATCGGTAAAAATATTTACCTTACATATATAATTTATAATAAAACTATAATTTATATACGATATATAATATAATATTAGCTTATAAGTTAATTGCTGCTATCTGATAGATTTCTAAGACGTTACTATATCAAGCATTTTCTATTATTATCAGTTACGGAGTATATAGGTGATATAACAGCTATAATACATTTATGTCTAATTATTAAATAGTATATTCTGTTCTACTAATATGAGTATGTATATAATTCTATAGTTAGCCACAGTGGTAAATATCTCAGGATAATAAATAAAACTTAGTAATTTAATTATAATAACATAGTATATAATAATAACGCATCAATATATCTAAAATGTTAATTCGAATTTTAAATATCAGTTCTTTATTAATGATTTTTAACGTTTATTTAAATAACTAAATCTCCACTTAAATAATTAAATTCCTGATAAAGGTGCATAACTTATTCTAAAATGAGCCCTATTGTTTAGTATAGATAGCTAGCTCATTATATATCTCTAAAGTGATAGCCAATTTTATACTTCTATAGAAATAACTCATAGTGAGTATATTATATATTTGATTTTATCTGCGGTACATAGGTATTATAAGCTGCCACTACTTCCTTAAAATCTATGAATATTACAGTATATTTAACAATCTTATGAAAAAGATCCAGCGAATTGACATATGATCATTTAACCCACACAAGTACATTTGGCCACAATACAAAATGGCTGGAAATGAAATTATGATAAAAACCTTATTTAATTGTTAACTTATTTTGATATTAAAAAAAATCGAGGAAACCGAAAATTGTCGAATCATCGAAATTCGGGCCATGAAGGTGAATGGGGCTGGCTAATAAATAATATTACAATCCTTCAAAACCACCCATCGAACCCACCAACATCCCAGCGACACGACCCCCCCCCCACTTTATAACATTATAATCACTAAGTATTGAAATTCAAGTAATGAATTTGTGGAAATAAAAATGATCATGAACCAAGTGTAAGGAAATAAAAATTAAAAAGCCAAGTGATATAAGGAGAATAACCAAAAAACAGAAAAAAGAGTAAGGAAATAAATGTGAAAGAATCAACACCCATTTCTAATATATTATTATCAAAATACTATTAATTTTACATTTACATATACTCTCTCCAATAATTAGTAATAACATTAGCCCAAATACATTAACAACAATACATTGAATTTAACAGTTGAACATAAATACGACAGACTGCAACTGACCACCCAATACATGATATTTAAGAATTTAACTCATAAATGTATTAAAGATCAGATTGGGACATAATCGACATCATCTTTTCCAATTGTAACTGCTTTCGACTGCAATCTAAATATATTTACATAAAAAGGTTGCTGCAATAATCCCATAGCTTTTAATAAAATCATCAGAAAAAGTATCAATTTATACTCCGATAAAATAAAATAAAAATTCTGGATTACGCTGAATTTTTGTTTCATTACCCTTAATAAATAAAAAAGACGCAGAGGGCAGAATAATTTATAACCAGGACTCTGATACCCAATAAAGCATTGATTTTTGCTAAAAAACACACAAATGTAGTTTACAAATGTACGAGCCCTAAAGAAGGACGAAATACATCACATATGCTATCGATTGAAAAAGAAAAAGAATTAAATATAAGAATAAATAGACAAAGAAGCGATAAAAGAAGTTAAGGCTGCAAAGAACCCTACTTAAAAAATGGTTTATAAACCTTTATTAACATATTAGATACCTAATAATAAATCGAGCAGGAAATAATAGTGATTAGATAATATGGCACTAATGCAAAAGGAATTAATAATGCAATAGAAAGAAAAAAGGAAAAATAAAATAAAGTTTACAACCTTAATTCTTATTAGTATCCCAGAATTTGATATTAAGCGAAAGAAGTAAAACCTTAATGGAAGTATTGCTCTTTATGCGAGATGTAAAAAGTGTAAACTACTTTGAACAAATGAAAGGCAGAGGCACACGAACAATAAGTAAAGGCATGTTTGCAAATGGTGAGTAATGCGAAGATAAAATTGAGGAGAAATGCACCTGGTTAAAACAGATTTTCCAGAGAATTATATATTGATTATTTCCATAATTGGACTGGGTTTCAGAAAACAAGAAGAAAAAATCCAAGAAAATAGTTGTTGAGCGGCGCGGCCACGTAATGGGCGCGGGCAACGTTCTGATCATCAATTCATATATGAACCATTATATTGAAGCCATACCAAGTGCATCCGAACACCTGCCTTGATAGAGCAACAGTTCCTATAAAAAGAGGGTGGAGTAATAACAAAGAAAGGCAATTAATACTTCAATCGGTTCCCAAAATTTAGTTAATCTATTAGGTATTTACGAGATACTTTAGCTTTCACACCATGTGCGCTGAAAAGCATTGCCTTAATGTATGGGGCAATTATCAATTAACGATAAAAAAACCTATTCCAAAAAGGATTCCTTCCCTATACCATTTTTAAATGAAGTAAACTCATTCATTTTATTTAAAAGGACTTAATAACCCCGACAAGGAACTTTTTCGAGCTTGGTCAAAAAGTAAGTTATCAGAAAAACAACATTTTCACGAAGCTTACTCATAATAGCTTTTGAGATAATAAGTAATACAAGCTATTTTTGAAGACACTTAACAGTAAAATATATGACAGAAACAAGTTACTGCATCAGTGAGTAGTTACTTTGTCTGTCTTAGATATTGTTTTGTTTATTTATAATTATATAAAGTTTTTCCGGTTTCTAGTTTTATAAAAAAAGAATTCTTATTAAATTGGGACTGTTTAAACAAAATTTTGATCAATGAAATGGCCAATACGACGATTTTGCCAACTTATGCATTATTTTACAATCTAAATTTATAAATATATATATGTTATTCATGTCTGATAGGGTAAAAAAAAACGGTTGGCTACCCTGTTTAATTAAACACCAAATGAGTTAAATAAGATAATTATATATGGAATCTTTTATTATTAATACCTATTATTATAATGATTTCACAATTATATAAATTAAAAATAATTATATATATATATACGTAGTATATATATATAGAGATTGATATTTTAAATAAAAGTAATAAATATTTTAAAATAAATTCTATAATAATAAAAATTAAAGTTTATAATAATATAATTATATTATATTTATTAGAGAACGATAAAGTACTATCGAAAGATATAAAGAGAGACATGAGGACAAGAAAGAGTGATGCCACAGCCAAATCCATGAATTAAAGGATGAGAGAGAGAGAGGAGAAGAGAGGAGATACTGAGGAATAAGAAATGATAAGTATGATTAAAAAGATATATATGAGAAAGAAAAAGAGAAAAGAAGAGAAAGTAGAATGAAGAGGTGACCCTCCTACATACCCGAGACCTGAGGATAGAACACGGGAGTATGCTGTGGGCACCACGATTGAGAGAGATGAGAGAGAGGATGTTGTTTAATGAGAGTAAACGGAGGAGAATATTAAAGCTAAAAAAACCGAGTGGGAGTTTCTGTGATATGAATGGAGGGAAAATAGATGTTGGCAACGATGAGCGAATGGGACATCAGAATAGAAGACACATAAGAAATCTGATCAAGAAAATAGAAATAAAGGATTTTGAAGAAAGATAGTTATATATATATGGAGTAATTATTTCATACTGGTCTATTTTAGTTATCCTTACGGCCAGATTTCTACACAACTCCGTCCCATTTTGAATCCTCTACTAGCCCCCAGCGAAAAAATGATTTTAGGAAAAGATAACAAGTGGAAAAAAAAATTGAGAAATAATCATAAGTAGAACTACTATAATACACTCCGATATAAATAATATTATGAAATATGTAAAATAATAACAAATGCTGATAGCTGGTAAAAGCGATTTCGTTCACGTTCTGCCTAGAGAAAAATGTAATGAACTCCATGTGAAATCTATTCTTCTTAATCAAATTGCTCTTACACTCGAGGTGCTTCAGTCCTAGCTGAAGATTTTAACAGAGATAGATATAAAGGAATGAGATATACAGATTAAGTTCACATCATAATTATAAATAATATCACAATCTAAACTTTTTCATTAATTCATACTCTCTTTAATCAGTCTCAATCTCGCAATAAGAATTGATATTTCTATTGCGTTGCTGCAAGAACATGTAACACATAACTACAACCGTTATATTTAAAAGAAACTTTATATGTTATCTCATAACCTTTTAAGTCCCGAAATTAATTCGTGTAAAGATAAAACGAAAACCACTGCTAAGAAATTTTGTTTTTTTTAAAAAAAATAATTAAACAAGTTAAATATTATCATTTTAATGTAAACTATTTTCTAGGTATGAATATTACTTATAAAAATAGGAAAAACTATTATATTTTTATAGATAAGGATACAATGCCATACAAAATACATTGAGAAATTGTTGAGACCGGGGTCGTAACCGAACGCGCTATAGATCATCGTGTTATTTCTATAATGCATCAAGACTTTAATGCCTTAATGCAATATTGGAGAATCAGTGACGAATGTGAGTGTTTCATAAATAAAAATTAATTAATAAAAATTAAGTGAATAAATGTTGCAGAATTTAATAAAAAGAGAAGACCGTGTACTAAAATTACAGTTATGCCAACTAGTTTTTTGATATTTTGTGTTTGATTATCAATTTAACATATAAGCTTACCTGGTAATAAATACAATTACGTAACAATATAAAAATGTTACAGTAAGTCAAAAGGAATATTTTCTACTAAAACATTTAATATATTATTAATACATATACTGTGATTAATCAAATTGTGATATTTGACCTGAAATAAACTATATAAATTTAATTATTATATAATAAATATAAATAATTTAATAAAACTTTACTAGGTATGGCAGCAAATTAATACAACAATTAATATATTAATATATAATATAATACTATAATAAAAGTATTAAAACATAATTTTAGTAAAGTTAAGGAAGGCCTAATTAGAATGATGTCACTTTATATTATAAGTATAAATTAAATGTAGATAATATCAAATATTTTGAAATGTAATTTAGTAAAATAAAATTTTGCACAAATATAATAAATTTATTCGTAAGATTACGATATTAAGTTTTGGTAATATTATGAGTAGTGTACGTGAATCTTAATAAATTTACAAATAAATTAAAGGCTATTTTTGATGATCTCTCGTCACATTAATTATTGTAATATTACAAAAAAAAGAAAAAATAATTAATTAATAATTATACTTATATATATTAATTTAAAATTATATAATATTAATAACTTAAATTCCTTGTATCCTTTTCAATCATGGGCGACCACGAATCCCCGTATTAGTAGTGTATTATATATTACTTGTGATTAAAAATAAATAATAAGCTAAAATGGAATAATAAATAAAATTAATAAATTATTTATCATATAAACCTGGTTTTAACTGAATAAGAGAATAAATAAAATATGTTGAGATATATTATATAATATTTTACTTCATCAATATACAATAGGAAATAATTAAGGAATGTTAATATTATAATTAAAAGGTTTGTTATTATGAAAACATACTATATAACACATGACTTTTCATTTCTTACATCAAACAGATAAAAACTTGACTCGAGCGTAAATCATCGAGAAAAATTAATAACTGTTATGCAATAATATTATATGATGCTTACTCTTTGTATAACATACTAATCTCCTAGATAAATTAAATATTAAATAATTTTTAAAAATATCGACTCTTAAATAGGTACATTGATGGACATATAATATTGTAGTATAGTAATATATATAATATAACTATAATTACCTTTAATAAAGATAAAAATTATATTGATCTAAAATCATTTATGTAAGTGTGGTAGTAATATATACTAGGTATACTAGTGAGTTATAGGTGTGTAAAGTACGTAGACAGAGGGTTGAGGGAGAGACCTGGATTCAAATGCCTATGTGGAATTGTTTTACGTTCCATCTGTTTGACTGATAAAAAGCGGGTTTGCCGTTTCCAACGATTCAACAAAGCACAGATAGGAACTTTTGCATTTATTCCAGTCGTACACCCATCAGACTTTTGCTTACTTTTTGAATGCTAAAGCTAAATGCACACTGTAAAAGACATGGTGGCACGTTTCTCCGCCATTCTGCTCTGGGTAAAAAGAATGGCCAGTGAGAGTACTATTCCCTAAACTAATATTCATTGAAAAATGTTAGCTCAGAGACCTTCTGTCGATTATGCAGACAAAGTATGCAAGGAAGAAATATTACTGTCAAAGATTACATACGCCGGTTAGGTGTTGGGCTTTATTTCTCACGAATATACGCTCCATATAGCTAATCTAAGGTTTCCCCCTAGAAATTAGGCCGCAGCCGACGTCTGGGTAGAATCTCTTAGGTGTATCGTTCAGCATATAGGCTTCGAACATTAAAACCATACAATACAAGTTAGAAAAGCCACTCCGAGTTTTATGCGATTTCATAGCGAAATAGCTTTTATATGAGTTTTTTAATGTCTCGTGTAGGTTAACTCAGGGGGTAAGAGAGTATTGTCAGATAGCTCCTCATAAAACCACTGTCTTACATGCCATCAGTCGAGAAGATAGTAAGTAATGGTCTTCAAAATAGCTCTCACGTCTAGATAAGGAAGTTATTTAGAGTGAAGGAATTTTGTTTTTATCTCATTAACTCTCCTCCTTATAAGATCCACAAACTGGCCCCTCCTATTTGTTAGCAACAGACCAAGTGCGCCATATCCTAGGCATTGACAATTACGATGTAGTGATCAGCACCATATATAGTAAGATCCGAGATTAGGGCTCAAAATACCAATTATTCTTGATATTTGAATCTAGATCCTGTATAGTGTTCTCAAATCGGAGGTGGTTATAAAAAAAATTAAATAGGCACCAATTTTTAGAAAATACTAGTAAAATGCTCAAAGATACGACTCCACCATCATATTTAAATTGTTTAGTCTTGCGAATGAGTAACCGAGAACCAACATTGAGCGATAACTCTCGACTCATCCATCATTACTCTCTCTAATCGCTCAATTGATACTGTCATCTCTCACCGTACAGCGGCTATCGACATTAATTGCCTATCGTTTCGATTAAAATATTAGTAGGCTGATTCAAACTTCTCAGCTTAAATATATTAAAGTGTTTGATAAGATGATAACAGAGTGATAGAGATTTCTTATTGTACATACCAAACGGCTATAATATTCATATATTATGTGAACATCAAGTTAATTCTTAGTTATATTTTTTGTAGTACAGCTATATATAGACGACGCGAATAATACCTAAGTTATTCCTGTCATTCTAGTCTTAAAGTACACACAGGATTATATCAAGCTATTTTTTACAGTCCAGCTTCTTTAACTCTATCATTACAGGTGCTCTTCGTAATAAGTGTGATTTATTTACATACAGCTAGAAATAAAATTAGTAAATACCGGCCCTCTGAGCTGGGCAATATTGAGCTCATTTGGTTGGATATCTTTAGATACTGTCTCGAGCACCAGGATAGTTCTTGTAAAATACGAATCAATAGCGAGGTGCAGATCCCTCATTCCTTCTCCTAGCTCAAAAAACCTCTGCTCACAAATAGACGCAAACTGAGAGGAAGGGTAACGCTCGCCGTCATCGTTTTAAGCAACCACCGAGATCGGTACTAACAAATAAAGCATAAGGAGTACGAATAATTTTGCGAACCCCATCTTCTCAAAACAATCCGCATAAAATAGAAGGGAAGAAAGAGACACATACACAGCAAAACTTTACTATTAAATTTTAGTCCCAGAGTTATTGATACTCTGTCTGAAGCTGGTATAGGTAACAAGTCCCTTTGACCTTCATAAAAAAATGATAATCAAGACTCTACTCATTATACTTCCCCCATAAAACGAAGTCATTTGAATAATCTCTCTAATGATATTCACCACAAAAATTTATTAGGTTGCAGGGTCTTTATTGGGTTGATGTAATCGCATGTTGACTTGAAGGACCAAATGACTCCAGATGAATGGGGGCTTTACTCTAATGGGACCTGTACATCTATTAAGTATATTTGAATTCAATCGCACGAACATCAGGACGAAGATATGTGGTAACCATATACTTTAGATGATAATAGGAAATTTCAATTTTTCTGCCACAAGGATTTGATAAGCACTTCTTCTATCCTAGACTATTTCATAAAGATAACTCCCTTCATTATAAATAAACCTCGCGACAAGTCTCTTTAATATAGGACAAAGTCATAGGGAATCACAGAACCCTTGGTCTGTTTAGTGATTCCGGAAGGAGGATCCTTTTACACATGTAGAGCTTTTGTCGCAGGTTTTTAATTTCAAGTAGAAATGCGTGATATGGTTTGTGTTTTTTAATGTTCAATACAACAATGAACCATATCGGCATCAGACTTCCTTATTCATAAGCAATGAAGTGTGTTGAAAGTTTATCAATGAAGGATCTGTTAAACTTCTCGAGTTAGGTGATATATTCAGTTGTGCCACTACACTCGAAATATAGTTTCCTACAGCATACGTGAATCTGAAAATAAGAAAGGGGTGCCTTATTTCTTTTGATTTTGCCAAAACCTTGCAATAACTTACATAGTGCACGATTTACATGGCCATCTATCCTATGGATTTAAAGAACTTAATATCAAATGTCAAATATAATAAATAAATGTATATATATACTTATTAACTTTTATATATTCCTTGCTCATTGAATCTACTTTTTCACTGTCACTTTGACTCCAACACTGTGTCAAAACTGCATCTATACTTAGAATTGGTATAGGAAAGTACTGTTTCATTACTAAGGTCTCAATTTGTAAAGTATAACCCGATTAGTAGATGGCATAGTCCGATATCTGAAGAAAAAGGTAAGAAAAAAACTCTATAAAATAAGGAAGGTAAAATAATTTGTTCCAATAAAGAATAATACCTTCATTAATACTGTATAATATTGTCTAATTAGATTCCTTCCAATAATTGACATCGTACAGGATATAGGATAATTAGATAATACTAGTGAGGTAATTATTCCTATCCACATATGTGTATTATTAGGAAGACTGAGTGTATATGCGTCTGCCTCTTTATTTCTATTTCTTTGTATATATCGCCATTTTTAGTCGGTAATAAAAGTCGTGAGTGAAAAGGTAAACCATGTTGAGAGAAAGTGAAGATTAATCTTCTTCTGTCAATACTAAGTGAGTCTATTGCTACCTGGTTATGTGAATTTTACAATGACATTTAACGATATAGTAATAAGTTCTATAATAATCTTGATGATGAAAATTTTTAGAATGCATCTATCTATAATTTCTAAAGAGATTTTATAGAGTGAGTTGAAAATTAACTGATATCGATGGTCGACTTTAGGGATACTATTCTAGCTACTTATAATTTTACACATTCTATATCGTTATTATTTCAGTAAGAGATTTAAAGTCGAATTCATTCTGTTATAATTCTTACCTCAGGTGAGAATATGACAATGCAAGAAAAAATAGCTATCATTATCGTGTGCAAACGTACTCTATATCCTAGTCAATGGATGATATACTCCTCAAATTATTGGTTCACAATTTTACCATACTACTTAAGATATAAGAAAAGGGGTCTTAATAATGGATAACTAATAAGAATGATTATATATGCGGAGAAGCATCTGAAGGTTAAGAAAGAGATTTGAGATACAACACTGTCATTTCCTTGAGAGTTATTGAATAAAATGAAGATAGAAGTATTTGTTAAGAGATAAGGAGTAAAAATATTATATGCGAACTAATTCTATTATTGAAAAATAGTGATATCTGAGTGTACATAGAAATGATATGTGTCTAATATGATAGATCTCGTGAAAATTAGAATAAATAAAAAATAAAAAAAAAATAGGTAATTATAAGAATAAAGGAGTAAGACAATTGTTTATAATTTTAACTAATATATAATAAGCAGAAGATTTAACTGGACTCCCAGGAATAAATTTGAAATAATAAAAAATTATATAAGGTTTAGTTAAATTCTCACATAAAGGGGCCATTCCCCCCTCCCCTATGTATATTCCCTGGCAAAATTGAAATACTTCTTGATTAATGTCTTAACTCCAAGAAAATAGATCTCTAAATAATATTATTAATAATATATAGTTATAAATAATTTTATATGTATATAATATAATAATTTATATTTTAATTTATAATTATTTATAGTTTATTAAAGCTGTATATATATAAATTAATATACATTATAAATTCAATTATTGAATTAATAAAATAAAATCGGCAAATTATATTTCTGCTTAGCATTATTTTGAAAAGGAAAAAATAATAATTATTCTTATGACTCATTTGGTAATTTTAATTTTTATTTAATTTTAATAGTTGGTTAGTGAATTCATATAATTCCTAATTTATTCTGTAAATGTAATGTTATAGATAGATCAATATATGTGATATAGTGGAGTAATTCCATAGCGTATATCAATTAAATAGATATAAGCTGTATATTACAATAAATTATGATTCTCGTTTAGCAGTTAGTGAGTTATACTCTCATAAACACATAAACTTACTTATTTGATTTGACTCAATTAACTAGTTATAAATAACGGATAGTATATATTAACTCTTATTTATGTTATCTAGTATTAATATGCTGGATACCAAATTTTATTTAAGTAATCGGTATAATGTTAAAATAAAAAATTAATTTATAAAAAATAATAAATATATAATAAATAATTAATAATAAAAGTTATATATATTAAATTCTACATATAAAATAAATATTAATAACTTTACAAATTGGTTAGCAGCGGTGTTGACTAAATTTATATGGTGAATCATTCACATAATTGTGAAGAATAATAATCTCCCCCCTTGTTTTGTTGGAGTATACGCTTTAAAGCTACCCGTACGTAGTTCAACTCAACTATACATGACTAAATATTATTCAGAATGGTAATCATTCTGAAATTTAATAATAGTTCTCCATTATCATTAAGCTCTCCATCTTGCTATTCAATAATACAAAACTTACTCCCGTTTGTGAGTGTAAAGGATTTCCGGTAGGAGGAATGTTCTACGCTCTCGGCCAACACCTACCTCAATAAACACAATACCAAAAATAGCCGCGCTACGATTTCACCCCGAATACCCTCGCCCGAATTGAGATTAGGTGGTATAGCAGCTAATAAAAATTATTATAGGTAACCTTTTAACCCTCCGAGGTATCCAAGAGTTTCGGCGAGTGATGAGACCTTTTGCTGATCTCTGCACTCTTATGCTTCTGGTTTCCTCCATTATAGTTCCATATCTCGGTGTTTCTTTAGATTAGAGGGGCTGGTCAATTTACGCTTAAGATTTGTGACACTGGGAAAAGCTGACACTACTATCAAGGATCTCCAATCCTTTATATAAGCTGAGGTATCTACCATTAGGTACTTTTGTGGTTTTCTCGTCTAATTAAGTATAATGAAAATATTTATTACAAAATTGTATTTAGAGCACGTATTATTAATATAGACTAATCCTAAGGTTGATCAAAGATTTATAGAAGTAGAACTAATGGAAGAAACTTCAACAACAAAGGTTCAGATTTTCGGACCTATTCTCAAATCGTTAACATGAAAAATCGTTGGGAATTAGCCCAAATCGTCGATAGGGACCTATAGCCAAATGGTTTTACCTTTGAGATTATTTGTTGACTCTTTCGACAAGGGCAAATTTTGTTTAATGTCCTTTCGACCATTTTTCTTGTCGATGCATTTTCCTGTGGACGATTTAAGGTTGTCCCGTCGATAGGACAAATTGAAAAAAAAGTAAAATCGTTCAAATCGTCAACACGCCATTAACAAAATTTAATCCTCTAAATATTATACGTATAATTTTTCTTAGAATGGAGATCTGAGATAATATTAAAAGAATTGATATCAATAAACTTGTTTTAATTTCATTACAGAGCAGCCCGAAGCATGTAATGAAGTAAACAAAGGTTTCACATTTATTATAAAGCTAAAACAGTAAAATTTAACACGTGATAAGAATATTGATGTAGACAATCTGCAAAGCCTAAACAGCCCTACAGTTTACGAATAATAAACACTAAATTAACAAACTGACAGCAACTAAACAAGCAGTAAAAAAAGTAACATAACATTAGTAAGCAAGCTTGTGAAACAATATTCAAACGACATATATGTATTAAGGGCTATATAAAATTCAAATTGAATACACAAATGGGATAAATTTAATAAGCATTGTAACATTAAATAAGTGTAAAGAAACACACTAAAAAAAAGTGTTGGCAATGAACTAGTATTTTAAATAATCATAATGAGTGGACAGAGAAATTATAATGCATAACAATTAATCAAAATGTTTATAACATAGAACATTTACGCGGTGATATTTCACAAAATAAATATACATTCAATAAATATTTCTTTACAAATACAATAATCTAAGCCCGTGTGTAATATTTGGAGAGAAAGTCACACACCGCGCTCGCACACACACACTCATTAAGCGTCACAAGGAAGTTTTACAATTACAGCATAAAACAATAACAAAAAATATATAACAAAAGTGTTTTATCTCATTAAACGTGTTTATATTTATAATAAGGAATAAAAGTTATTGTGAAATTTAATAATGATCATTGCGCAAGAAACCACGTGAAATATATTAGATTTATTGTATATTTTTATTATGTCAGTTAATCCAAAGTAAATAGTAAATATCAAGAACTCAACACTAATCGTGTCTAGTCGCACACTACTCATGCCACAACTCGCTCACACTGTAATATCTAATGAATTTATTTAGATTATATGCATTAAATATATAAGTCCTGAGTATACAAGTCAACCCGATGTATCCATACATCATGATAAATATAATTTTATATAGTATAATAACGATACTCGAATTATCATTACCTTGAACCTACGATAAAGTGATTAAGACATACATGGGTCTAAATACATATTCATCAGACCGTAACTAAGAATATAATGTCAAATTTGCATAAACTCATAAGATACTCCTATAATTCTAGAGTATGTAAATAATTAATCTAAAAAATTCCTTGAAAATTTACCTAATTTAAATCTAAATGTATAAAGTTAGTACAAAGGTCATATATTAACTCGATATATGTTTCCCATCTATTTTACCGCGCAAGTTGGTCGCTGAAAGAATCAAGGGAAAAGCCGTATGTGAATTTTTATATTCTAATTACTGTTGCCGGGTTGAGGAAGATCAAGTAGCTCAAATATACCAAACGCATACAACATAGATTGTAACTGTGTTGAATTGATATATCGAATAATTCAATAATCAAAGTGTCACATTACGTTTACGTAGAGTAATATTATTAAATCATATTATTGACTCTAATAGAATAATCGTTAATAACATTTAAGCAATAATATTAGGGCAAAGTACTAATAATATAATTATCATCAACATTAAATAAAATTTAAAAATCATATTCACTCACGTTTCTAACACATCATCGTAGTTAACACGTAATATCTTTTTACAAAAATCATTCATTTCTTCTAAACAAATCACTGGGATAGTATATTTATTAATTATGTTTCTATAGTTAATATATTTAATAAAATATATATAAATATTATAATAAAACTGTTTTACATTATAAACTTACATAAGTAAGAAATCTTTAAAGCTATAAACACATACTCTTACAAGTAGAGTAAATACCCTGAGTGAAGGCGAGATAATAGAGCCCCTATTAGAAATAAAGAGATGTGTTAACCTCTGGCGCGATTGTGGTAATACTAACGCTCGAAAGAGGGAGAGCTCGGTAAAGGGAGCTTTTAGCCACCTCATCGTAAGAGATGCTGTAGTGGTATTAAAGAGAACTTTCCGGAGGCCGGTGTGCGGCGCTGATGGCCCCAGCCCATGAAAAGACGCGCTCTCACAACCTCTCGCTGGGGTAGATTATGACATCACGCTGGATATACACCCTTTCAACAGGAGCGCATCCTCTAAGATTTCTCTTATGTGAAGGTTAATAAATTTATATATATATATATATATATAATAATATATGATGTGAGTTATGCTATATTAAGAATAAACGCATCTATGTATGATGTAATATACATAACTTTCTTAGAGGCATTGTATAGTTATTAAGGTAGTTAGTTTATTGTTATATATATAAATATTAAATATACGCACGATAGAGATATACGACAAATAGTGGAAACAAAATACACAACAGGTTTATGCTCGTGTTTATGATAGTAAGTTATTGATTAGATGTTTTGTTGAAAAGACTATCTCTCTCTCTCTACTGTAATAGCTATATAACTGTAAGTATAATGATTTATAGTATAATATATAATATGTTGATTTATAGAAATAGTTGATTCTAAAGGTAGGAAAAGTTATGTGTATTATGTTAAATGTCTATATTTATTTTATTAATAAATTTTTAGGTTTGATTCTATATTATATATTATCATATATATAGTATCAATTATGTTTCTGTACATAGTTATAACTACTGTAATATTCGAGATAGCAATTAGTGAAAATAGATGAGATGTCAATTTCCTGTCAGATCGTTATAGGGCTTTTGTGTGTGCTCTCGACTCAAGAAAGAACACTTGTAACTTTGTTAAAGGAGAGTTTGTTTACGAAATATAAATACCGGCCTACTCGACCTAATATGTGATATGCCACCGCGAAAAGTGGGAGCATATCGAGATTTGTATGACTGATGTTAGGAAGTTACTTTTACTTTGATATGTTAGAGAGAGATTATCTGAGTGATGTATGCTAGAATTACCATAGAAGAGGGATATGGGTATAGAAGTTGTTCTGCCCTATTAGAATACATATACTTATTTCCCAGTTATGCGGTTATAATGTCGATGTAGCTATTATTGATCGCTGAAACTTGTTGGTTACAGCATATATTCGATGGGTCAGTAGATATAAAGAACTATTTTTATTTTATGTTTATCAAAAGTGATACTCGAAATATGACTTGAATCAAATAGTTCAATAGATCACAGGCGGGTTGGATGGGATAGGGAGAACTGCAGGATGGGTGTCTTTGATTTATGATTTTACTGATTTTACTGGCTTTAAATAGTTAAACTATGAGGCTTTACATGATGATATTATTAAAGAACTTATTTTATATGTTTATCGTCAGAATAAAATTTTGTTAATTTTTTTTTAATTGTTTGGTTAAACATTTTGCTATGTTTGCCATTATTCGCTGGGGATTATGATTATTTAGACGAAGTTATGATGAATTTTTTGTAATAATTTAGTTATTGATGTTAAAACATTTGTTCGTAGGCATTATATCTTGTCAGTATGATAATTAGAAAGGGTTACGCTAACTTTTGTTAAATATTACGATGTTAATGGTAAATTAACATGTTAATATGTTAGAGATAGCTTGAAAAAAGTATGAATAGTTTACGTTTTTTACGATGTGTTAGGTACTTTAACTTGCTGTTAGAGTGGCTGCAGTATTGTATAATCGTATAGTGTTTACTCGTACGTAAGGAGACGTAGAGTCATGGCTCCTGAAAGTTGAGATGGCTGTTAGGTCTCAAAATATTAAGAATGTTGGAAACTTTTTACGTATTGGTTTATGTATTGGTTTTTTGATCGATATGGATGAAACTTTGATGAGAATCTTGAAAATCCTCCAGAACTATTAGGATCTTTCACGTAGTAAAAATACTTATCAACTACCTACTTAGCCTCCATGATGAATTACTTTAATGGTGTTAAGTAATTGTGTAACTTAATGTTAACAGTTTATTCGTTTATGTTGTGTTAGATTCGTCGTTGTAATTATTTTCTTTCAGTTCTGGTACGATGCTTATGTTAAGCTTTAATTAAACTTATGAAGGAAACTGTCCTTTCTTATAATGAAAAAACTGTCCACTTTTCTTATAAAGAACTTTATCTTTGTACTAATGTATTGTTTTTTGTTGTGTTTGGTGCCGAACGAGAATTATTACCCTTTATGATCTGTATATGTATCATTTCCGTACGTCGTAATTCTTTGTTTTCTATTCTTCGTGAATTGGTTGAAAGGAAAGAATCTCATTACATTTAGGGATTGTTTTATACATATTTTCTTCAGTAGGAAGTTTTTCGCAGTGTGATACCGATGACATATCCCCCGCAATCTCTTAACGGCTTGTTGTTATTCTTCCGAGAGTTTCGTTTTACCCAACGATGTGTCACTGTATATTTAATCGTAACCGCAATGCGATGCTACGTTGCTTGTATATTACTGCCAGAGGGTCAAATATATAATAAGTATTGCATCACTTAATGCAAATACTGTTCAGCGAAACTGGCATCTTTTCATGATTTTAGAAAATAGAAGAATTAATGAAATGAGGACGGAGGTCTAAAAAGGCAAGATCAAGCTTCAAAAACTTTAATTATATCGTTCTTTACTATTAGGTTTATGAATGATTAGGTTGGTTATGATAACGATTTTTTTAGATAAAATGTACTGTAATGCATGTAAAGCATTAACGTGAGACAAGGTAAAATGAGAAATTCGAAAATTGACATGTCCCAGGTAAGCATGATGTGAGGGATATTAAGTTAAGTTGAGGAGAATCGGAAACTTTTGTTAATGGTTATTACACATCATTGAGAAAGATTTGCTACATATGATTCAAAGAAGATACAAAGGCTGTTTTGGGAAATATCCCCATTTGATGAGGTATTGATGGATAATAAACAGTTTCATTATATGACTTGTTCGACGTCAATTGTTAAGAACTGTTTATCGAGTTAGCAGAAGCAGAATTGTAGTGTGTAATCATAGGAAAATCACACTGGTGGCAGAGAGAAGCGGAATAACCCCCGAAAAAGCAGTGTTTTGGTACAATTTGCCACCGAAAGAGGTTAAATAGTGATACAGTTCCGAGTGAATCTATATTTAAGTGTAAGTGGCGGCACCCAGAGGTTAAGGCGGAAATTTTATTTGATAAAAAGATAGAAACTGAATTTGATGTAAAGGAGAGAGAATGGGTAAAACCACCAAATGCAAAATGTACCTCAAGGTTGAAGAAGGGTCACATATTACACCAATAAATTCAAAAAATAATTTTGAAAGGAATATAATTTCTCGGCATTTTCTTGATATTCGGAAAATAATAGATGAAGACTTTGAAGCAGAGGTAAATAATGGTCGTGACACAGAAGAAGTAAGAAAGAGTAATCTGGACCGTACTGTTATAGTCAGGCCGATGAGTATGAAGCCAGACGAGCTGAGAGAAGTACCAGAGTACGGGAGAATACACCGAGAGAGTATCGCACACCAATACGAGTCTACGGCGCGAATAGCTAGAGGGATAGCCAGGGAGGAAGTACAATCGGGGTCTACAGTCGCTTAATCGTTTATATATTCGTATATATAGTATTACCTATATAAGATAGTATAAGTCTATATATAATATATATCATAGTATGATCATATAATATGGAGATATATATATATATATAGTATATATTAGTAATATATATATAAGTTTTATAATATACTATATTAATATAATAATTTTCTTGAAGTATATATGTAAATTATATATTATATATATATATATATATATATATATATATATACATAAATATAATAATAGAGACTATTATATATATATTTATAGAATATAATACATACGGTTATATATATATATATATATATTATATATATTTTAATATGTACAATAATAGTGATAGTATAGAGTAATAAACTGAGATATATATATATATTATATAGTATATATAAACATATATATAGGTAATATATATATATCTATATATATATAATAGTATATATATATATAAGTATATAAAGATATAAATACTACTACTATATCTTATATATAATATATATATGTTAATGATAGATATATGTATATACATTAGATATAGATAAGTATTTATAATATATAACTATTACATATAATTAGCACATAAAACCAACTATACATATATATATTATATATATATTATATATATATATATATATATACTAATATAGACGTATATTATTATTAATACAGTATACGATTTGTAATTTTGCAATCATATAATCATGCATCATCATCTATCTCATCATCATCATCATCATCACTTTCCTTTCCCAATACTGGGGGTAAGGTGCGTACATCCATCATCGGAAAAGAAAAGTATTAGAAGAACATGACACAAAGTCGAAGAAAAAAGGCCCAGCCTTACCGCCACCTTTTATACCTTTTAAGCTAGTAATTATGCAGTCAAAAATCCACCCGAGAATTTAACGGAGAGACGGCACGACGAACTCTCACTATGCGTCCTCGTCAGTGTAGGGTCATGAGGCCCTTGGCCCAGGTGGGACACAATCATACCCCCTCACAAACCGCCATTCACTCCTATTATCACCTTTCTTCTTGCCTCTGCCAAACTTCTATTTCTCTCCTCAGGATTCCTTTACTGACTCATTCACTTTTTCTTCGGTCTCCCCAACGGTCGATTCCAACACACTACCACTATATCCATCGGTATATTTTATGTGGTTATGACATACTTTCCACATACATAACGATTTCAACGTACTTTTCATTTATTCTCTCAGTTACCTCTTTCTTCACACGACACAAGCTATCTGATAAGTTCATTTCCTCATCATGTTAAAATCAATATTCGATCAACTCCCTAACACGCCCATAAGATTGTTCATTGACCTATACTTCTTATTCCAGATAAGTCTCACTACTATAGCACATTAGCGCAGGTAAGCAACCCTCATGTAGATCGTGACGCACTCAGACTTAGTCGGTTTATATACCACGCAAGGATTTATTGGCAGCAGCCTTCTGCATTCACTATCTCCTACTAGCACTCTGGCATCATCCGTTCCTTTTCATCCGAAACATGCGTCCTAAAAATAAAACCTCAAGACGATTTGTTCCAGCTATATATAATATTCTATCTAATATGATATAGTATATCAGTTAATAATATATTATACTATAGTATTATAGTATATATATATACTATAATAATATTATATAATATATATATATATAGATAGTTAATATAGACAATAAGTAAGTAAGTAATATAATATATATATATATATTATACGGGGTGTTAAACAACACCATGTTTTAAAAAAAAAAAAAACATTGGGTTTTTTAAAATAAACCAAATAAACCAAATATTGTTATTTTTGTTTTGATTTTTTTGTTTTTATGCTATTTTTATGGTTTAATTTTTAGTTTTTATTGGTTTTTAATAGATTTTAAAGGCAAAAATCACTAAATTTCTTTGTGATACACATGTGCTAACACATATTTAAAAATTCCTTAATAAATTTCTTTAGATTCTAAAAAAAAATTTCTTGATAACTGTAAACTGGTAATAAAATTATTATATTTTTTGAGTTTTTTTATATGAAACTAATAAAGTAAAAAAGAGAGGGTATCATTTTAATATCATAACTCTATCTGAAAAAAGGTTATACTTTATTGTTTTTATACAAACAAAGAAAAACAAAAAAAAAACGCAGTAAAGAAAGTTTATTCAAATTAACCTATAATGAATACAAATAATTCTTATTTAGGATATTTTATTTAATATAATTAATCATATATATGTATGCTTAAACTAAAGTATATATTATATAGTATTATATATATAATATATTATATATTATAGTAACTCATATATATAATATATATATATATTACTTATATTAAGAAGAGAGAGAGAGAGAGAGAGAAGGAGAGACGAGAGAGGAGAGAGAAGAGAGAGAGAGATGAGAAGAGAGGAGAGAAGAGAGAGAGAGAGAAGAGAAGAGAGAGAGTCAGAGAGAAGAGGAATCTCATACATTAAAAGTCGAAAACTGAAGAAATTATCATTAAAAAATATTTTATACAAAAAAACTGCAATTTCACTGCTTTAAGCTGTTCGACCTATTTCTAATGTTGCTGAGCACAAGTCCAAAAGTTGAAATACCCTAGTATCACACATTGCAGTTTGATGAAGTTAGCTGATCCATCAGAAAATTTCCCACTCAGACAAACACTTTCATCTAATTTCTTTGAGAGATTGTACCAAGAATGAAGGAGTCAGCTGCTGAACAAACGAAGAGACTCACAAAAATAGGAAGGTAACTTTTATGAAAATGGAGGAGAAAATTTGCTCTCTAATTTTATTCATATATTCCTACTAGCTTTCTTGATACTTCCATTCCCTGGAAGTACTGGGTCTGATCATCTGGGTTAAAAATATATGCCATTAAGTGAGCTTCTGTTACCTGCCTGATGATAAATCCTTTTTACTTTTGCTATACAATTTTGTCTGTTGAGTGGGTGGAGTTAAAGCTGTTCTAGCTCATATCATATTTTTCCAAATTAAACTAATCCTTAGTTTAACAGTCCATTGCATTCTAGCTTGGTTAATGCTGTGGCCAAAAAGTGCAAGATGAAGATTTATTTAATAGTACACTCTATGGAAATAAAAAAGATGAAAAAGAAGAAACACATTGAAGAAGTGGAAACAGAATCATATGTTTAAACATGTTAAATTTACAAAATAGTAATATTATATATATATATATAATTATAAATATATATTATATAATATACTATATATATATTATATATAAATATATATATATATAATCATATATATATATATATTATAATATATCATAATATATTCTCACAATAATATAAAATCAGCAGAAAATTTTTATTTATTGCCTTCATTTACTCCACATTATGATTGAAAAATTGAAGAAAAACGCATATCAAGCATGCAAGCAAAACCATTTAATAAATGCATTATGCTTTCAAATATTTTATGCTTGGGTTTTTTTATGGTCTTACCGTACCGGGTAAGCCAGAGCGCCATTGAGCCACACGCCATGCAGCCGATGTATCGCCATAACGACCCATGAAACGGGTCCTCACCAGGCTATCAGATCGAGCTATTCTGAGATGACTGCTACGTCACTCTCTCTCTCTGCCTCAGAGCTACTCGTAGTAGCACGATCGATGCACGTAGAGATACGTATGAGAAGAGACGAAGCATGAGACGAGAGTCAGAAGAGAGATCGTATCGCGAGAGGAGAGATGCACTGAGCGAGATATATAATTTCTTTCTCCTTCCCTCCTTTAACTCTTCCTGCATTGCATGTTGTACTGCGGACTACAATCGAGAGTACATAAATCTACTCCTGCTCTATACATTATAACTTAATTCTTCTCATACTTCACTTACACCTCTACTCGTCTCTTCTCACTCTCTTAATAACTGTCTCCTCTGGAAATTACGACACGGACTCTCTTCCTCCAACTTTGATGCTTACAAACTCTTCTTTTTCTTGCCTTCTTTACAAAATCCTCTCAATCCTATTAGCAAGAACGCGAACCTTAGATACTACACTCACTCTAGTCTATCGACATCTACATCTTTTAAGCGCTAAAGTCCGCTCTATGATCCGCTCCTCATCCTCTCTCCTCCTACCCACACCACTCGCTCTTCCTCTCATATCACTAGACTAAGAATCGAATCCTACAGTCAATGGTGCTTGTCCAACATTTATAGCAACAGAATTTCCTTCTGTTTCACTCTTACTTCGTCTGTCTCTGGACACGTACATGCAAATGTGTCCTAGTCATAACTAGTGCTGGATCTGTATTCATGTCTGTTCATGTCCTGTCTGGTCTGTCGTCTATGTCTGTAAAGTTCTAAGTCGTGTCAAAGGCTTTCATGCTCATGAAACATTATATCTTCCTATATTACTCTGTCCTCTTCTCTCTGCTCTCCTTCTTCTGTCTTTCTCTCTTTGTCTCTGTCTCTCTCATCTCTCTCTCTCTCTCTCTCTCTCTCTCTCTCTCTTCCCTCTCCCCCCTCTCTTTCTCCCCCCCCTCTTGTAAAGTCGTTTTTATGATTTAAAACTACAAAGCATCAGAGTAGACGCATAGATCTCAGGTGTTGGGGTCTCTCTGCCTCTAGATGGACAACAATTTGAAAATGCTTCCCTTTTCAATTTCTTAGAAATTATATGGAGGAGCAACTCGGGTCCTTCAGCTAGAATAGAACTAGGTAAAAGGAATTTAAAAAGTGCCCATTAATATACACAACTAGTAAGCCATTTATTAAATTTAAATACTCATTTACGCCGTTGTTTCTTTACTTTTTAAGTGAGATGTCCGACGGCTTTCTTTAAAGAAATCAATTAACGCACAAGATTATTCATTTAACTAAACGCTTTCGCACGATTCTCAGATTATTTTATATCTATAATACTCCTCTATTTTTTCATTCGATTATTTCTTCATTTTAGAGTCAATTTCTCATTTTCATAGTTGTTTAAATTGTCTCACTATACCATTTTCTAAGTATATCACTTGAATTAATTGAGTCGAAATTTTAAAAAATATAATATAAAGAAAGAATCTCACGTAAAAGTAGTTATATTTATTTAAATTAAATATCAAATATAAATAAAAAAAAAAATATATATACTTATATATATATAATATTATATAATATTATGTATATATATATATATTATATATTATATATATATCTAATTATATATTATATATATATATATTATTAATATAATATATATCTATATATATATATATTAAACTATTATATAATATATAATATATATATAATTATCGTTTTATGAGTATTCGAGGGGATTAATTTCAAATATTTCTTGTCAAGTTAATCAAGAATATACAGCTGAGGAAGGGGGGGGGAAGTGATCAATCTATCTAAATGTACAATATAAAATATAAATCAAAATAATAATTATAGATAAAACACTTTGTTATAAAAATAAAAATATTTAATGCCCTGATGCTGAAATACTTGAGCGACACTTTATAACATCTAAATATTAATTAATAATGATTATATAAAATAATATATATATGTACAATAGAAACAATTACTTAGCTCATTGAATAACTATAAAATGAGATGAGAGTGTTGAATTTTATGCTTTTAAAATGTTTAAATAGGCTTTTAAACGCTTCAATTGTATGTGTTATTCTATATGTTAGCACTTTCGAATAATAGAAAATGCATAATGAAAAATATCCCATAAATTAGAGTGCCTGCACTCATTATTTGAACGTTTTCTTTATATTATATTTAATTTACCTAATTAGTGAAACACATGAAAGAGGGAGTCAGAAAATCATGAGATAGTTACGACATGAGAGAAACTGTCTATGTAATGAGTTGAGAGAGACAATTATTTTTCCATTAGTCCGTTCATAATATATTTGTTAAAGATATCAATCCTTACTGCACAACTTGAGTGTGAATGAATAATTATCCTCTCTTCGCTTAAGAGCTTACTCTACCCCCAGTATTTTGTTCATCACACTATTTAATTCGCCGACGCATTTGGGTTCCTTATGAGCTATTTCTTTAATGCACTAAGCAAACATCCCATTTATTCAATTTAGCTAGAGAAAGAGAGAAGTTTCTATCACACTCATGATTTACTCATATACTTCCTCCTCACTAGTACTTTCACAGAAACTTTACAGTTATCTTATGAGTACTCGTTCCATGTGGTGTGAAAGACGCTATAACACTTATCCAGACTAAGCATGTTTTATCGGCTGGTACCATCCTTTCTACCATGTTCGGCTACTTAGTCTAGCTGTCAATTGCAAGATATGGAGAATGGCGACAATGGGAAAAAAATCAATTAGAATATTATTACACTAATTTTTTCAACATTTCGATTATTTTAAAGACTGCTATACATTCTAAAGTGCATGAAATTGTTTTTCGGAATTTTGCTTGATATAGACGATATATTTAAATAATATCTATATGAAGCAAAATAAATAAAGAATAACACAAGAATTTAAATAACTTAAGAAGAAACGAACTTAAAGATGACTTATATTTTAATACTACATCAATAATTAATATTAAAGGATTTAGTCAATAATATAACATTATAATTATTATTGTATATAATTATACACTCACTATAAGCAGGTAATTTATATTAGGGTTATACTAGTACTACATAGCTATATAATTTAGAGAGATTATTTGAACACAAATGAGTAAATTATAATAAAAATTGATTAAATTTTGATGGATAGAAATAAAGATAGGAAATAAAAAATATAATAAATTAATGGAATTTGAAACGCCCAGAAAGATTCTACAGAACTGACCACCCCCCACTCTGGTCATCGCAAGATTCGTAACAATTGGTCATTGTCAAGCTATATATGGAGATACACAAGAGTTTTAAAATGACATGGATTACTTCTCAGTTATATCTGAGATGTAAAATCTATTTCATAATATTGTATAATTATTATAACTCGTATACTCAATAGATTCCATAAACACAACTCTATCTAGTTTGTAAAACTTTGTTTCATTTGTTCATAAACTATTGGCCTCTTTACTTTCTCGTAAGATTGGTTGATATTGGCATAGTATCTTGAATAAATTCTACCTGTAACATTCAATCATATTAATAATGCTATATATAAAAGATGCGAACGTCTCATATAGACTTAAGTTTTGAGTAGCGAAGATATTATTAAGTATGACTGATCATACATGCAGTTTGAATCATCATCTATAATCTCTAATATAAGAATGGCACACATCCTGGGAGGTTCCTCAATTTTGACGGATCTTATAATTGTTGTTACAGAATTTTAATAGATTTAAGATTCTATAGATATTATGCAACCTTTATAAATATAATAGCTACTATCGAACCTTTAAGAAAAAGTGTTTGTTGTGAACAATTTTATGTTTATATTTTCGTCGTTGAACTTCATATGAATACCTCCTAACAAAGAATGTTACCAAATAGTAATGATTTCTGTCTGATCTTCTTCTCACAAAATATTCAACAAACACACACAAATCACAAAGCCCTAGTGTCAAATATTCTCTTCGTTGATAGAGCAGACAAAACAATTACAATGTTTTCATTGAAAGGTGTGCAGTTATTTTGTTTAGTATTGTTTTTTTTTAAGCAATGTCAACGAGCGTGAAGAAACAAGCTGGATAGCACAACAACACACCACACCAAACAAAGTATTCCTCTGCCACATGTTATCTGTATGAAAGTTGGCAGATTATACGTGTAGACTGTACTGGTCGCTATCATTCACCATCGCGCACACAGCATAGCTCACAATAGATAGTGTTCCGGCACAGACAAGATATAAACTCAACCAACTTAGAATTTTCATATGACAGGAGAGGATCTGCAACTAGCTGCTTCAATAACCTCCTTGGCAACATCAACATAGTTCGTGATATTCTAATAATAGATACAACTCTCTAGTAGACCATATACGCCAGTACATACAGACTTTATTATGTCTCGAGGTTTCTGTTCTTTTCCACCTTCCACTTTTATCTACTATTCATCCCGATAGTTTCCTATACCATCTATCTTTTATAAATAGCCTTTTCATGCCTCCGTCAAGAGACAGAGAGAAGGAAATGTCAATGGAAAAAACGAGAGGAACAATATAGACTGGTAATTGAATTGGCGAGGGTGGAAATTACCCCAGTATTTTGTTCACTGATTTGATAGTAAAAATGTACCAGAAATACACTAGAAGAAAAAATTTCAGAAGAGATGAGCTCTCGGGTGGCTTAATGGCTTCTCAGGCGCTGATGGCCCGCGAAATTTATATATCAAAAAATCTTGTAATTATAACTTCAGAATTTTCGCCTACAATATTTCCATACAGCTCTCCAACCTTGCATTTTTCTTTACACTTCGAGAATCTAGAATAATTCTTATCTACTAAGTAAGTAGTGCTATTAACTAAAGCCTCCTAGTTCTGAAGTACCACTTAAGGGCTACACCGCCAACTACTCCCCCCAGAGTCGACAAAACCAATAACTTAAATTTTGAGATGGGATACACAATAACAACCCATATGGTACTACCACTACCTAATAGATATACCCTTACTACGTTCACCTTTTATATTTAATCGTTTTTAGTCTGTCACCATAACTAAAATGAATCCTGTTCCTTACTACAATATTTACACGTTAGTGATTATTACTAAACATCTTCAATCCTCTCCTCTGATCAGTACACACAAGACACGGATAGGACGCAATATTCACTATCCATCCAGTCTGTGACATCGTTCTTATATATAATGGTTCCTGTTTTTTATAACCTCATCTTGACTCGCGCTCTTAAATTTTTCTCAGCTTATCTATACGATTTGTACATCGTGATAACAATACCATTAGAGTAGTACTTTTTTTCGATACACTAAAAATATATATCTTTCAAAAACATACATTTATCTTAGAATGAACCACGAATATTTTTATACCTCAAATTGTAATCTATAATAATACACCACTCGGCTTCATATTCCATACGGCCATTTTGCCACCCCCAATTCTGGCTCTCTTTCAAACTAAATAACGTGTCTTGCCCCAATATGTATGACACATTATGTAATGTTTGACAAGACGAAATATTTTACCACGAGTACTTCGACGACCTTATTTTTTTTTTACCTTATTGATCTCAATCTATGTGCAAATGTGAGCACATTAGGTAATAAATTTTACTATGTTAATAATCGATTTCTTCTAAACTATTCGCACACCTCCCTCATGCTCCTCACGCTTGTTTGCATAAACAAGCGTTACAGACCCGATAGATATGTATCCTGTATAACGAGCTTCCCGCTTTGGTCATAATGAAAGAACGCTTGAGATTTGTTTGGATTTTCTACTACAGATACTCTATAAAATCTCTGTCTATGTAAAAAATAAGCTCTACCATCATATACCATCACACAATCGCATATTATAAGCACGCTGCCACCTAATAGAAAACACAGATAGCTCTCTGCTCCCCACCTTCAGAGATATCTATTATCTCCAATCTTCCTATCTTAAATTTTCAGAATTTACCATGTAAACACAGATATTTTTCTAGCTATTCTCTTCCTATCTCTTGGTCTATCTAAGGTGATTGCCTGACTCCAAAGTGAATGTGTGCCGTTCCGCTTTCCTACACCTCGTCATGTAATGTTTTAGGATCAGTTCACTAAGGCACACATTTTCGTCTCACACAATACAAGCTGGATCTTCATATTAGGTATGAGTTAGAACTGAAGCATCGGGTTTAAATTTAGATTATCTTTGTTCCTACCATGGAAGTGTTTCTTCTTGTCTAACTCATTTGTACCATTAATCTACCTCGTGTCTACGAAAATAGGAATTCTACTGAATAATATATGCGAGTAATATACTAGCTCCGGCCACATTCGTCCATCTCACACTTTTGTATTGTTATAACTGTCACGCTCCATTTATTACTAGTGAGTCCTGTTCTCATCGCTTCTACTTACTATTTTATGTAATAACAGGTATCTCACATTCCGACTAGCTTTCATACACATTCTCGTACATTATATAATTTAATCTACTCTATTACACCTCTACTTATACTCAACTTTATGCTTTTTTGCATCTATTCAATCTCTCGCTATTTTTAGCTAAAAAAATACCGGCTAATTAAAACCATCTAGATACCAATTTTCCCATATATACCTTCTTAGTGAGACCCACATCTACGTCTAGGCAGTCAGAAAAAAACTCCCACTCTCCTCCCTCTCTTATTTAAGTATAATGCTTAGCGCAGCGTACTATGTGGGAAAACCCCATTTCAGAGCGACTTCTTTGGTCCTCTATAATCCTCCTTCCTATTACCTCATTTCATCTGCTTATCTCTTTGTATGCAATCCAAGCTATCCTCGTCCTCCTAATTTATGCTCTAGGGTAGTTCACATCCTTGGCCCAGGTGGGCCACAGCCATACCCCCTCACAGAACCTTGCCCCCCACCTTCACTCTTATTATGCACTTTCTAGCATTCTCCTCCGATGTCAATCTCCCTTCGCTTATCATAAACAACGCAATCTCGAGGGTCTCAACTCCCTCATTTTCTGTTACACAGTGATACCATCGTCCAGCGTGTCGCATGTATCCCAATCTCCTCGTCCCATCTTATCAAACACTATCATAGAACTATCTCGCACTAGATCTCAATCAGTTATCCATCGCACTCTCTTATTATATACACACATTTCCCTCACCTTTCCCTATGCTGAACCATATACCAAGCCACTTAATTCGAAATGTACTTCATGTTCCCTTACTCATCGTTCCCTTTTACTCATTTGTCCGTCTCTAATTTTATACTTCTCTCTTCAGTTTCCTTCTCTCTTGTCATATACATATCCATATTCAATCACTTCCTATGTATTATACAATCTTACTTACTGATAGTATTTCTTAAGCAAGTTTTCATTCCCCATTTTTATCCAGATCTCTCTCTCACACACACTAACACAATCCTAGAATGCTCCAATCACTGTAACACATTGTAACGCTAATTAGGATCCTGACATACTCTATATTCATCTTCTTACTAGTTCCTCACTACCCTCTTTGTATTGATGTTAGTTCAAGGTTGTCTTATGACAAACCAATGGTAATCTTATACCACCTCATGTAAAACTAAAGCCACTCAAGATGGTTCCTTTACTCCATGCAAGGATTTAATTGCACCGCAGTCAAAATAACACTAGCATTAGCCCATAGCGAACTTTTACTTTCAAGCTACAGATATCTGCATATGCACCGCTCTCCATTTCTTTCATCCAAAACACCAACCATTCTTCAGCCATCAAGTACAATTACATTTACCACACTCGGACCCCTTTCTCCAGCTGACTACAATACTATACATAACTTTCATACCGAGGGACTGTCTCCCTCATCACCTACTCTAACACCCATTCAATACCACCTTCATTTATTACTCCATTATTAATTTTTACTCTCATAAATCACGTACCATTTATCCTTTTTCAGCAAATCCTTCGATCTCCTATTTCAAAATCTCTCTATCAACTTCACCTACTGGACTCATATACAGAATCTGCAGTTTGCCCCATTAGGAAATATTTCAGACGGTAAAATCTTAGCATAAACCTTTTCCATTTCTTTAATTCTGAAACACTCAAACCAATTGTCCACAAACCACAAGAAAAACCTAATTTTCAGTCGCGCGTATCAACTCAATGGTCCGAAAGATATGCTATGCACCCCAATCTACTTTCTTTCCCCATAACATACTCATCTCATATCTCATACACATTCTATCCTTAGGTCGCTCTTTCACACTTTTTTAACACATCAATCCTGTTCACTACCCTAGAACAATTCACCCTATAACAGAATTGAATTACACACTAATATCTTAATTATAAATAGTGAGCTAACAAAAGTTAACTCAACATTCACTCCTCCACTCCGCCTACCTGATCATCACCATTTAAATACCAACTTTTAAACTCCTACCTTTCTCGCATCCAAATTTTATCCTCTTTATCGACACAAGGGCGGCCTCACCCTCCGGGTCATAAGGGGTCTTCCCTATATTCTATACTCCTATTCATTTATCGCGAACACATTCTACACAATTGCTAATTTTCTTCCACTCTTCACTATCAATTTCCTCCCTTTCCCTCCTTTTCTTCTGGGTCTGCCATTGTCCGTCCTCTCTGTCTTTTTTTCTTTCTTCTTCAGGCCCTCTTCCTTTGTCCTATTAAACCACACCTCTACTTACACTTTTCTTCTGTTCAATAATGTCCCGGACTATTTTCAATTTACCATACACCTAACTTTTCAAGTTACTACATAGATGTGCCAGAAACTGATCGTTGGCCAATACCAAATACTCTCATTGATGCTACTGCCAGATACCAATAATCACATCGAGTGTGGATTTCCAAGATTATCCAATAGCCAATAATTTATTTAAGATATACTGTACGTAAAGATAAAGCTATTTTAATTTTATAAACTTCTGCTCTATACAAAGTTTCAAGAGCATGTAACATATTGTTACTGGAGTCATTTTTTTAAACATTATAAGGACTGAACAGTATTGACATTTTGACTAATACCTGTGCTAAATGCCACAATACCCTTTAGGAGCCAATAATACCCGGAAAAATGGCCAATGCTGGCCAATACCAATACTTTGGCCATCCCTACTAAAAACCCTCTATTAATTCATTTGTCTCCGATTTTATGGCAGTTCCATCTTTTTCCAAAGATTCACTTTCACAACAAGGATGTCATCTTTTAACTCACATTTGTTTTATCAAAAATCTTAATATCCCACA
>JABUQX010067424.1:0-12500 GCA_015478945.1 Trachelipus rathkii
GCTGGGTAACATTAACCAGTAGTATAGACTGGCTAGTATGGGATATCATTATAGGAAGTACTTTAAGAGTTTTTGGATGAGACGGCGATCGAACGTCTGTTAGGTGAGGCTGTAAAACCTCAACTATTGTAATAAAATCGTTCAACGTTCAATGAAGGAGACCGTCTCTGTGTGCTGGGAATAGGGGGCGAAATGTTAATGTTTATTTGTGACACTTGTGAATAGTTTGACTTGATATTTAAATGATATATATTTAACCGTTTTAAAAGTTATTTTGGGTATGGTTTCAGATAAGAAGTGCAAGGACGTTTCTACATCCCAATGTACCTGCTTTTTTTAATGAAGGGTTTAGATTTTTTTTTTCTTTAAATTGTATTCATAGAGTATGTAAGAAGGAATCTACTGCAAGAGCGCGTTAAAATGATCTTATACGAAAGTTAGTAATTGGAGTCGGACAGGAAGCCCCAGCAACGCAGGGTATGATAGTTTATATGAAGCTCATAGCACTGTAGGATCTGAAATCGAGCTGTAATGGAAAGAAGTTTAGAACAGAAGAAAGAAAGGTGAATTAGGTTGGCAGCAGAGGGGCTTCAGCCAAATTCTTTTATAGACAGGTCAAGAATGGGTAGGACTCTAGGAAAGAAATAGTAATGAACAGCGTTAACTGATAACAACGAGTGCCGCTTGAAGGAAACAAAGTTAGCAAGGCGCTCAGGATGGTTTGGTTGAAAACTCCCGTACGTTGTCAGTTTTAGATCATGCAGGTTAGGTCTCATGTTCAAGCAGCTGCCTCGATTCAAGATCTTAATTGATAATGTTTGTTAACGGGTTGAAGCGAGAGAGGAATTCTATGTGTTATTAATCAGACCTTATCGATAACCGTGAACTGTTGTATTTTATTTGAGAGAAGCAGCCGTATGGGAAGAGATGTTGTGAAGACTGTGTGTAGAGGCTGTGACTTTGTGTATGTTTGCGGCTAGGAAGACTTTAAATAAGATTTTTTTTATTTTATCATGCTTCACCCCAAATAATATATTTTGTTTTAGAGATATCCTGGTGATTGTGTGTAAATAGTTTTTCTTTTCCCTTTACAGAACGATCAAACGACTTGTAAACTTTTGGAGGAAAGGCGGTTAAATTTTTTTTCCTAAAGAGAGGACCTATTTTTGTTTCCATCACATTTGGGTTTTTTTAATTCATTATTTATTTTTTGTTAAGAGGTATAGTCTGTGATTTGTTAGTAAAGAAGTCGAGGGGGTGGAAGCACCGGTGTGCGGCTACTGTTTCCGAGGAAAGGAAAAAATGGAACATTTCTTGATACGAAAAAAAAAAGTTCGAGCTTATGGTAAATATTGACTCGTGAAGTTTTCCTTTGGTTGTGGTGTTTGTTTTTGGTTATATAGGCGACCTCACAACGAAGGCCATGAGGTGGCCGTCCTCGCTACATGATTTCACGAAAAGACAAAGAAGAGACAGACTTCTCGGAAAGAGGTATGTACCACAGTGACTCAAATATATCTACTGGCGAGTGTATATCGGGATAGGTATATGATAAGAGTAGAGTGGCTGAGTGGTTAGTTTGGCGTAGGGCGGTATCATCATAGCAAGTAGGAGAATTCGTAGGGGTAAATGAGAGTGTAGTAGTAGTGGATCTGGGTCGTGTGATATATAGGGTAGTTAGGAGTGCTAGAATAGGTGTGTGTGAGGGCTACGATATGATATGATATAGTTGTAGTATTAGTAGTAGCGGATAGGGTAAAGTCAATAAGTACTATGCCTAGTGGTATCAAATAAGGTAGCTAGGTTAATAGTGAGTATATTATATAGGTATATGGTTATTAGTTGATGAGTAATATTATATGATGATGTATGTAAGGTAGATGTGAGGTTATGATATTTATCACGGGGTAGTAAATATATATAGACTAGGTAGTAATACTAGTTATACTATAGGTAGTATATATATTGTATATAGTGTATAGTATATATATTATTTATTAATTATTTAGCGGGTAGTATAGAAAGACATATGGTTATATAATCATGTTACTTAAATTTCAGAGCATTAATATATATCAAATGAATAGGACAGGGGACTTCACACATTTTGTAGACGCCAAAATTTACTAAGTTCAAAAAAGTTCGGGAGTTCAGAAGAGGTTAAGTTTAAGCTGATGGTTTGTTGTGAAAAAAAAAATTGTGAGTATTAGGGTGGTAATATGCCTCTGGGCCATAGATCTCAGGAAGCTGTGCCGACTAACAGACTTTTTAAAAACTTACCTTAAGCGTTAAGTTTTCTGACTTAGATTTTTGAAACATGAGGAAAATTTTTTGGTCTCAAATGTGTGGGTCGCTGTCTACAGTCAGATACATAATATATCTTCTATAATATTATTTTATATATAAGTATATATGTATAGTAGTCATATATATTATATATATATTATAATATTTTATAGGTATATATATATAACTATCTCTGGGTGTTGCGAGGTTGGTGAGTGTCTGCGTAGTCGTCGGCTGGGATCGGGAATTTAGATGCTGTGGGTGGAATCGCCGAGAAAGCGACGTGGTGAAGAGCAGGTGCCGTGCTGCGTGCGGACACGCGATTCTGGGGGTTCATATGTATAGTTAAATAATAAATGTTTATGAGGTGTAGGATACTAGCTATAAGTATTAGCATATAGGCGTCGTAATAATAGTTCTATTGTATCATAAAGTACGTAATAGATAAGATATTATAGCTAAATGCCGATTTATATATTATATATATTATATCGGTATTATATTGTATATAATGATTAGTGGATTATTATTTATATATGATAATAGTTATTAGGCTATAGTATATTAATGAACAAGTGGTTACAGCCTCCACGAGAGCGAAGCAATAAGAGATATTTCTAAAAAACTACAGATTATGCTATGTGGGAAAGAGGAATACATTTTTGGAAATCGTTGTACAACATTGTGAGTTACGGGTATAATGTAAACATAAGAAAAGATATTGGTTAATAATCTATGAGGAATATGATAATCACCTGTAGCGAAAGCCATAGTCGTTAAAAGAGGTAAGATAAGCTACAGTACAAAGATGAAAAATTTTCAAGCCTGGTTAAATTTAGTTAGAAAAATTGTATTTTTTTATTTTTGAGGTAAATTAATGGAATACAGGCGTAAAAACGGCAAAAGATGGGATGAGTCGTGGGTCTGCCTCGGCTTACCCGGTGCGGAACGATGTGGGGATTCCGTGCCCCTCCTAGTCGCCGACGGCTCGAGCTCCTCTAAAAAATAGTAATGACTTGTTTTTTTTTTTTTTTTTTTGCATTTTCCCTAAAATATTTATAACCGGATTCAAAATGTATTTTCTGTAGCTATTGTGGTTTCTTTAGATGTTTGTTGTTGGCTTTCTGCTGGAGGCTGGCCTATATTATACTAAGTGTGTATATATTATGTTTATAGTATTATATATATAATGTAATATATATACTAGTATACATATATATATATTGTTAAGTATGTTATTATATTAAGTACTAATATAGAGTAATGTATAATGATGATATGTATTAGTAGTGTATATTAGTATATGATTTATACTATATATAATCATGTGCGGTGTCCATTCAGGGCATGCAGGTATTGATGCTGGAGCGGGCATGACAAAGAAATAGATAGAATTTGCTAAAAATTTGATTGGTGAATATAAGAAATGCTTACAGAACTAATAATCAAAGAACAGGGAACAAAGTTACTGAAGGTAAGGTTGGGGTGGTGGGTTAAAAATCTAAAATTCCTTTTGAAAAAATTTGTTCAGAATAATTTTAACACTTATATTAATTCAACATGACAGTTTCTCATTGAGCAGCATTTAAAGAATATCCCCGCAGCGACAAGACCTTGCTTTAACGGGTGGAACTTCCGTATTACGAAAGTAAGACCTAACGAAGCTGTACTCCCATAGCATGGAAAAGGCAAATCCTTTACGACAATGGAAGGCAAACGTGTTTTAGGGCATTTGTCGAAACGTTTAACTCAACATGAGGTACAGATCGAATAGATTATAAATGATAGCTTGGAAATGAATATAGAGATGATATATATATCATACTATAGCTAAGCTATGATATAATTATATAGTATATATATATTTATATCATATATAGATATATACTAATATATATATTATAGATATATACTCTATAGTATACTTATAAGTTACCATATATATCTAGTATAGGTAAGTAATATATATATATATACGGTAATTATCATATTATTATATACTATAGTTTTATATAGTAGTATACGGGTATAATATCTATATAAGTGATAGTAGTGTAGTGATTCGTATATTGGTATATATACATATATTAGTACTCTTATGTATATTTGAATATATATAGTAGTATATAGTATATTATTTTTGATATATATAGTATAGCATGCTATAGTATACTAATTTATATATAGTATATATTACTATATATATATTTATATATATAAGGAGGTGTATATAAATTTTTGGTACATTAAATATAATAATAATAATAATATATCTGAATCTTTATAATTATAACGATCTAATGAAACTACGTAAAGCTAATAATATAATAATATATAATAATTTAATAAAATAAAGATAATAGATAGATATTATAATGTAATAATAGATAATAATGAATCAACAAGGCTGGAGTTAATGAGTTTTAAGCTGAAATCTAGATAAAACTCTGCCCACGTACAAAGGTTAGTACTCCGAATCTAAATAAATTAATGGACCTGACTATGATACTTGGTATTTCTCAAATTCATTCTTTTTCTTCCAGAATTAAATCAGGTGGAATATTGGATAATTATTTTGAGGGGAAAAATCATAATAATAAAAATATTATAAAAAGGGGAAATTATATAAATATGGATTAGTAGCGACATGATTTTATTTCAAAGTTAACGGCATTCTAACTTTAGTCTTTCTGCGAGCTTTGGTGTGCTTAGTCGTGCATTTTTTTTGTTTATTTGGTGTTCGAAATTTTATTTCGTTAAGTTTTAATCGCGAAATCTTTTCTTAAGGAAAGTTAATACGCTGTGCACCGTAAGAACCTAAGAGTAATGGATGCCACGAATGTATTATTGAAGATCTTTAAAGCAATGATTTAGTATGAGAACCAAGCAAGAGATAAAAGCCTGAGCCAAAAAAGCCGGAACCCATAGAAACCTGACCGAAACCAGAACCTAAAAAGCCAAGGAAGAAGTTTTGTAAGAACTTTTCACAGAATCGTCATTTGCGAGGCAAAAAGCAAGATGGTTGAATGAGAGTTCAAGGAATTAAATCTGAGCTTTTTTGTTGGCTTGGTTTGAATTTTTTCAATTACAGAAAACTGTTTGGAATGAGGGCTGATAGCAGTGATTTAAATAATGTTATACATCGAGCATGCCAAAAAGCACGAGATCACAGGCGACATATAGAAGTGCATATTTATGCTCACATGATGCGTCGGTAATGTACGTGTGGATGTTTATGTTCGGATGAAAGAAAAAGATTTGATGCTCCACGTCAAATGAAAGAGGTTGCTAGAAATAGGGAATTCTTGCGCAGGTTATAGAGTGCTGATCATATCTTGAGGCTGTCCAAGAATTATCTTTTAGGGCCATAATGAAACCAGATGAATCAGAATAATCGGTGGAAATTGATGTAGAAACGTCTGCAGTTGATCGAGCCGGTCTGAGGAAAAGTTAACAAATCCCTATTCACGCGACAATTTTCTCTGCGAAGTTTCGAACAGAATTCCCAAAAATGAGTTTAATTGGAGATCAATCAGGAAATGCAATTCTTAGGGGAAATCCAGTTCTGAACACTGTCGTGATCGGTGAAATTCATGTGCATTCTCTTAGACGAGACATACAGACGTTATAAAAAAATCTCTGACGGTTTATCTATCTGTATCAATATCCTTACAAAAGAAACGCCTAGACGAAAAATTTCAATTCTCTGTTCCATAGCGTAGTCTATAACCGTTCTACATGAAATATTTAAATGGTGAAGATAAGATTTAACTTTTTCCCTCAAACCTATGATGGAGTGCGTACATTCAGGCAATCTCTTCATGTTTAACCAAAGCTAGGAGTAAAGGAAAAGTATCCATCGTGCAGTTTTTTGTTACATTGTGTGTGCCAAAGTGTTGAAGTTTAGCTTTCTTACTTCAAGCATGGGCAAGCTCATATTAATAATATATAGTATTATTATAGTATACGTCTATATGATTAGTATATATATTATATATATATATATACGTATATAGGTACTTATATGATAATATATAATGATATAGTAGTATATATATATATATATTATATATATATATAGTATATATATATTAGCTATACGAAGGAGCAACATTTTTCGTTGGCAACGGTAAATTGCTTGGGCGATACCGGTACGTCGATACTTGTAAATTCTCTTGGGCGATAGCGGATGACTCGTATTTGCGAAAAAGTTTGGGCGATACCTGCGGTACTGCGTATTGTAATTCGCGATACATCCGGAATACATCGTATAGACTTGAAGACATGAACCCAAATATATAATAGCTCAGTTTCGTAAAAAAAGAGGTCTTTCTTTCATAGGACATTTTATCACTAGTTGATATAGTTATTTTTGTCGAGTTCGGCTGCTTCTTCTCTGTAACTTTCATAAATTGTACTAAAATTAAGTTATCATCAAAGTTGAGCATTTGCATAGAAACGAAAGTTCAAATTGCTGTCACAGTGAGCAAGTTCAAAAAATTTCCCCGAAGTTAAAACGTAGCTTTACACCAGTTTGTTGCATTGATTTTTTTGAAATGTTTTCCGAATCTTTTGGAACTAATGAATTCCACTTTCAGTGTTACATTTATTCATTGTTAAAGTTACACAATAAAATAAAACTTTAAAGATAAGAATATGTTTTAGACACAATATCTAATAATTTATAATATACTATATATTCACTATAATACATATATAATTATAAGTAATATATTATAAATATACGGCATATTATAAAGACGTGTATTTATGCTTCTATTAATATAAATTTATATTATTTATAAGTGTATATCGTACACTATATTAGTGATGCAGGTAGAATCTGCAGCTCCGCCATCCGCTGACCAGCATACGCGCTTGCCCTGACGGATGTTGAGGCAGGATAGTTTGATTGTGAGATTTGAATAGATATTTATAAAAAAAATACTTAAGGATGAATCTGAAAATGAATAGCACAAGCTTAGTTGAACGAATAGCAGAGTGTCATTTGTTAATACTCTAATTTATGCCGAATTTTTCTATCAAAAACGTTTCCAGAAGTTGTATTGAGAATTCTTCACCGGAATGAAAGAATGGATTGCTAAAAGAACCTCTTGCTGTGAGTTCGTATTCCCCAAAGATAACATTCTTCTAATGGTGGAATGACATCATTTACACTGCATTAAACTATTGACCATTAAAGAAATTACGCAAAAGACGCGCCTCTACACTTCTGTCTGCGATCGTAATGACTAAGTAGGATACTAATCTCAACGCTAAGGAATCATTTTGAACCATCTTCAAAATGGGAAAATGATGACGGTTTTAAAAGAATGAAAGATGTGTAAAACTTTAACTAGAAAACGCTTTGGTTTTGTGGAAATTAATGACCTTCATACTTTGCAACTTACTTAGATCCCGTATTCAAGAAGCAAGTTTTTTTTTTTTTGTTTTGGAACACAATATTAGAAATCTAAGTTATTCGTCACTTTGTGTTGCAGTTGAAAAACTTAAAATATGAACAGTAATTAATTCGCCACCCATTAAAGGAAAAAAACGAAATCTACAGACCAACACCTTCTACAAGTAATCATAACAAATTACATGGAGATATTTATACAGTACAGTAATGGATGAAGAAAAACACTCATTTACCTCAAAGAGATGAGTGCAATGATTGAAAAAAACTATCTCACGAAAACGATGATACATCGAATGATGATCTATAGTCTGATGGAAATTTAAGCAAAATGTTTACCCAGCTTGAGTAAACTTCCAAGGAAATACTTGCCTGTCTAAGCATAACTTATGTTCCATCAGTGAGAGAGGTATTAAGCAATGCTGGCTAATATAGTGATGAAAAGAGAAAAAGACTCTTAGCAGAAAAGGCAGAAAAATAAGGTTTCTCAAGCCAACCTTTCTATATGTTGAATTTCACTACAGAAAAAATATATAATTTGCAAAATCCTTTTCATTGAGGGAGGAGGTTGGGGAAAGAGGTTGGCATATATACTCGTATATATATATTATTATATATATATATAGTATAGTATTATATATATATATATATTATATATATATATATATATATATATAATTATATATATATATTAGTATTAGTATTATATAGTATAGTATAGTATATTATTATATTATATATATTATAGTATATATATATATTGAATTAATATATAATATATATATATAGATAATTTATATGTTATATAGTCTACTTTATATATTATATATATATATATAGATATATATTGTATATATAATATAATTATCTTTGTATTATATATATATATATATTATAGGTAATATATACATGATCAATATATATATATATATAATATTTATCTATATTATATAGTTATATATGTATAATATATTATATTGATAGTAACTCATTTATATCTAATACTATATATGTATATTTAGTATATATATATATATGTATATATAATATGAATATATATATTATTTATATATAGTACATATATTTAAATATAATAATATAGGATATAGTTTTATACTACTTATATATATATATAATATGATAATATTATAATATATATTGGTATATATGGTATTTATAGGATATATATAAATATAGTATATATATATAAGATATATAGATATATTATATATATATACGGGTATATAAAATTAAGTGTATATATATCTATATATATATCATACTATATATATATAATATATATATATATATATATATTATATAATGTACGACTAAAGATTATAGAGTATCTATGATAGTATGGTACATAGGTATATATATTATAATTAGGTTATATATATATATTATATATAGATATTATATATAATTATATTAATTATAGGTATATATATATAATACTTTATAAATTAATGTTTAATATTTAATAATTATAGTATTATGAGTATAATATATGTAGTACATGATCAATAGATAGGGCACTCTAGAAAGATGATTATTTTTATGTAGGTTATTTTTACGAACCATTGTCAGTTCCCGGCTTATAGGATGACGCAGTGAGCATAGAACAAGAACTGTTTTAAACTTAGCCTTTTATTGTAAGAAAAGTGAGTCATTACCCGGACTTTATAGAACAGGAATCAGAAATGCGGGCAGAATTGTCTTACCGGGACATACAGAAAGGTTAACAGTACGATAGACACTCAGACGAAACTCGGCTTCTGTAGTGGATATAGCGGACATAAATAGCAAAAAGCCTATTACTGCGCATGGTGTAAACACACACATAGACACACACCACACACAAGCACACACACAGTCACACACCAACACACACACATATATATATTATGATAGTTAGTATAGTATAATATATATTACGTATATTATTATATATAACCGAGCGGTGATAATTGTAGTTACTCTGTAGATACGGTAGTCCTATCGGATATTGAGATGTATGGTAGTACGTATAGGGTATATCTATTATATATGGATAAACATCCGTCTCCGCGGATATTAAAATTAAACATCCGGATGCCGGAAATGCGAAAAAATGTACGATCTGTTTGCTCACTAATATTTATATATATATATATATAATATTATTATATAGCAACAGTATGTATATTATAATAATATATATAGGTTACTATATATAGGCGGATAAGTATTATATTGGTATTATGAAGGTCTTATATAGGTATGAGTATATTAATATATAATATTTGTTTTACCCAATTATTGTATTATACTAAGTATATATATCAGAGGTGTGGGCACTTCGCTCTTTTAGTCGCTAAGTCCGTAGTTTCGCTCCGAGTCGGACTACAAAGAGGATAGTGCGGAATAGCGGAGTGCGGGTGTCTAGGAAAGTTAGCGGACTTGCACGTGCGGGTCAAAAATAGTTTCCGCTCTTTTGTTCCGCACCTTTTTAAAGAATGAAAATATAGGTTACTTATTAAGAATTCTTAATATTTTATAGAAAATATGATTTTTATTTAAGTTTGATAATAGTTAGAAAATTTGAAGTTAGATTTATTGTTTATTTGAATAATTTAAGCTTAGGTTTATATAAAATTATGAAGTTAAAAGCTCTTAAGGTTACCAATAGTATAGATAATAACAGTTTAAATTGATTTATATAGACTGAATGGCTATTTCCTTCAGTCTATACGACTTAACTTAATTTATATTACTTACTAGAATCAACTAGGCAGACGTATTAAGAATCTCAGTTCTGTGTAAGAACCAAATATTAGTATCTATGATATATATATATATATACTATATATTATATAGTATTATATATATATATCTAGTATATATATAAGTATATTTGATATGATATATATAAAGTATTATGTTTAATTATAGGTATATTAGTGTGAAGAAAATGCATATATCTACCCCACCCCTATTTTATTATACTATATATATATATTAACGTATATAATATATAGTATATATATCCTATATCTTACTATACCATATGTGATATACGATATATTAGTAGTTACTAACGTATCTATACTTACCTACTATATATTATTTATATATTATATATACTTATAGTATATATATACTATAATTAGCTAGACTATAGTATATATATATATTCTATATAATCGTTTAATAGATGTACGTATATATACTACTATACCTTACTAGCTATCTAGCCCCCCTATAGTATACTATTCTCGGATTCCTCCCAGAACTCGAATTCAATCACTATCCGTACTAATTTACCTCATATATACCTACTATACCTCACCCTCTACCCTATACCTCCTCTATACCTTTACTCGACTCGACCCCACTCTACTACACTGACCACCACTATCTACACTCACTTACCCTGCACCTACTATATACTCTATAACCGCTACCTCACTCACCCGGCTAACGGAGCTGAATACGTAGCATTAGCATGGACTCTACAGGAGTCGAGGCTTTTCCATGGGGATTTCCTACTAAGTTTTGGATCGAATAGACATTTCTTATGGGTGGAGCGGGTGGTTCAAAATTTTGCGCAGGGGAAGCATGAATGATTAGGTGAGGACCTACAGTTGCATGGACTCGCTGGAAGTGAAATAACACCTAAGCAACTCTTCTCACAAGGAACATCTTTCCCTTTCGCATAAGGCAGAATTTGTTGAAGTTGTTCATCAAACAAAATACCTTCTCCTTCTGGCGGCTCGGTAGAGCGACTTTTTAGTATGGGTGGGGATATTGTTGAGGGCAAAGAGGCTGCGTTTAACTGCTGTTTAATTTTGAACAGCGTAATCTTATTTGAAAGGTAAAGTATGGATGTTTTGCTCCTTTGAAGACGTACAGGAAGGAGGACGAATGCAATTTTGAAGAATGCTTTGTAAATATTACATTCATTTGTTCAATATATAAGTTCATACTAGTAAATGTGGAGTAATGATATATAGTTTTAGTATTTATATTAATTTTTTTTTTTGAAGTCGCACATTTTAGCGGGAGTCGTGCGGACGTGCGGAACGTGCGGACGTTGCAATAGCGGAGGTTTTGTTGGTCTGAATAAGTGCGGAGTGAGCGGCTAGGGACTGACGTTTTCTGTGAGGATGCGGGAGGTGCGTCTTTAAGCGGACTATCCTAAATGAGGCGGGGTGCTCCGACTCTGAGTAATGATATATAATTATATAGTATATATTGGAGGGGTGTACGTACTGACATTTCGGGTTCCGGCCGTTCCGGGGCCGGAACCGGGAATTTCTTTAATAACTTCCTTTAACTATAAAGAAAATGTAAAAAAACTAATTCTCTATGGAAGTTGATATAACCATCCATACTCACGTAGTCTACTCTCTCCTCGAAACACTTCCATCTCTACCTCCTTTTATCACCTCTACCCTACGCTACCCTACTCACCTCCTCCTACTCACTACGCCCCTAACCTATACTCATCAATATTAATTATATATATAGGTACTCCCTCACCTACCCTCACTCCCCCACCCACTCAGTCCCCTATACTATCACTACCGTACTATCACCCACCATCCCTAGTATCACCCCCCCGCCTAGCCACACCCTCCTATATATACTATACTACCTACCCCCTACCCCCTCACTAATATACCTATGACTCCCCTACTAACCTATTATAACCCCCCCACGGCCTCCCCCCTACCGCCTACCCCCTCGTACCGAATATCCTACTTACTCCCTACCTACCCTATAATATACACCCTAACATATTATATACCTA
>JABUQX010067424.1:20000-23145 GCA_015478945.1 Trachelipus rathkii
CATTATAATTAATAAATAAGAATAATTCGCTGCATGGGCCTATCTAGACTGTCCCAGTCAACCCATAATAATTTCAATAATTAAAAATAATACTAAGAAGCTGCCTGGAACCCCTAGAAGTCCTGTAGTTAACTGCATAATATATAAGAACAATACTTAAGAAGCCGGATGGTAATATTTGTGATTGTCCCAGTCAACCAATAAAATTAATAATTAAGAAGTAGCATTGGCCCCTCGAATGTCCCTGTCAACCCATAATAAATAATAAATAAGAATACTTAAGAAGCCGCACCTATCTAGACTGTCCTAGTCAACCAATAATAATTGATAATTAAAATAATAATTAAGAAGCCGCATTGACACTTCTAGAGTCCCTGTCAACTCATAATAAATAAGAATAATATATAAGAAGCAGCATGGTCCTTTTTAACTTTCCCAGTCAACCAATAAGAATTAATAATTGAGAAGCCAAAATTGTTCCCTTCTAGAATGGCCCAATGTCCATAAAAATTCTAGAATTAAGAATAATTTTTTTACAATTAATGTAATTAATGAATAGTATTTTATAATTAAGAAGCCACATGGGGCTACCTAGACTGTCCCAGTCAACTGTCAGTAATAATAAATAAGAATAATACAGAGCTGCATGGGCCTATCTAGATTGTCCCAGTCAACCCATAATAAATAATTAAGAATAAATTACTTCTAAATTATTAATTATTATGGGTTGACTGGGACAGTCAAGATAGGGCCCATGCGGCTTCTGAATTATTATTCTTATTTATTAATTGTTTGTGGATTGACTGGGACATTCTAGAGCGGCCAATGCAACTTTTTAATTATTATTCTTAATGATAATTATTGCTGGTTGACTGGGACAGTGTAGGTAGGCTCATGTGGCTTCTTAATTATAAATGCTATTCATTAATTACATTAATTATTATTAAAATTATTCAATTCTAATTTTTATGGGTTGACAGGGACATTCTAGAGGACCACGTATTTTCAATTATTAATTTTTATTGGTCGACTGTGACAGTCTAAAAAGGACATGCTGCTTTTAAGTATTATTCTTATTTATAATGAGTTGACTGGGATTCTAGAAGGATCCATGTGGCTTAATTATTATTTAATATTAATATTATTGAGTTACAGGGTCTTATTTATTATTTATTATTTCTTATTTATTATTTATTGTGGGGTTTACTGGGAAATAGCGTAGAGGCCAGTGACTATTATTTTTGAGTTGATTGGGACAGCCTGCAGTGACATGTGCTTGTGATATTTTAGTTTATTATGGGTTGACTGGGACACTCTAGAGGGTCAATGCAGCCTCCTAATTATTATTCTGAATAATATTTAAGAAGCTGCATATTGATCTCTCTAGAATGTCCCAGTCAACCCATACAAATAAGAATAATACAAGAAGCTGTATGGTCCTTTTAGACTGTCCCAGTCAAATAACTAAAATTAATAATTAAGAAACCACATTGGCCCCTCTAGAATGTCCCCAAAAATAAATAAAAAAATAAGAATAATACTTAAGAATACGTAGGCCCATCTAGACTGTCCCAGTCAACCAATAATAATATATATAATTAATAATTGAAAATAATACTATGAAACTGCATTGACACTCTAGAATGTCCTGCAGTCAACTCATACAAATAAGAATACTCGAGAAGCCGCATGGTCCTTTTAGACTGTCCCAGTCAACCAATAAAATTAATAATTAAGAAGCTGCTGGCCCCTCTAGAAATGTCCCAGTCAAACCATAATAAATAATAAATAATATTTAAGAATAAATGGGTCTATCTAGACAACTTCACGCCTATTCTTATATTCAAAGTCAAAAATCTTCTACCTCCCCGTTGTTTTACGTTGCGCCCTCTTCAGCATATGTCTTTTTTAATAAGGGTGATTGCAGACAATATTCAAATACTGGCCTAACATATCTATTATACGACATTATAAAAAAAACAATATATATATATAATTAGTCTGCATCTGGCATTAATTTTCAATTTTTAACCCTAGGCCCTAGCTCTGGTTCAAAATCTTACAATGGAAACAATGAAACAGCAGCACTAATGTTAGACTTACGGGTTACAATGCCAATAGTTTGTTGAAAATTGAAAAAATATATATTAAAAACTTAATATATATAGTTTTATTTTTAATTTTTTATTTCTATTGAATTTAAAAAAAAATATACAAAAATAAAAATAATAAAAAATATAAAAATCAAAAAATAAAACATCAATAAAATCAAAAATCATGATTTATTTATAAAAAAAACCAAGTAAAAAAATCAATTGATTTTTTTAATTTGATTTTTTTCGTGCCATCCCTGATAAGTATACTAGAGTTGGTGTAGATAGAGATGGTATCGATGTGAAAAGTATGATTGATTTTGTGTTGGTGAAGATGGATATGTTGAAGTATGTGTTGGATGTTAAATCAGTGAGGGGTTTTAGGAAGGGGGTTATCGGATCATTATGTTGTTCTATGTAAAATTAAGTTAGTGGGGGCTTGGATGGAGAGGAAGGTGATACGGCAGTAAGTAGAGGTAAAATTATGAGATGTTCTGAAGATGTTCATAAGAGTGTGTATCCCACAGTGGTTGATGGTAAATCAAGAATGTGAACAAGTTGATACTGAACAAATCTGGGGGCAAATGAAGGAAGCAATTGTTAGTAGTTCAAGAGAAGTATGTGGATGTGCTAAAGTAGGAAGTAAGAATGTTAATAGTGAGAAGGTGGAATGAAGAGGTGATGCAAGCGGTTAAAGGAAAAAAAGAAGCGTGGTTGAATGTACTAAAATCAAATGATGAAGTCTCAAAAGAAAGATGATTGGAATTATATAAGGAGGAGAAAAGAAATACTAAAAGGTGCATACGTAGGAGAAAAGAAGAGGTAAATGAACAGTTTGAAAAGAGGATGAATGGGAACTTACAAGGTAATAGGAAGCTCTTCTGGATTGAAGCGCGAAAGGTTAAGAATGAAAATAAGGGGAACCTGTTTAGAATAATGAATAGGGATGGTGCTTTTGTAACTAATGAAATGGATGTGAGGGGAGTGTGGAAAGAACACTTCAAAATCTGCATATTATTAAAAATAACAGAAGAGGTGATAGAATGTGTGGT
>JABUQX010067425.1:0-2500 GCA_015478945.1 Trachelipus rathkii
CCAGAGAGAGATTTTTAGTTATAAACTTAAAAAAAATCTAGGTTGATTTTTTTTTTTTTGAATTTTTTTTTTCAAAAAAATTAAATTTATTAAATTTTTTAAAATTTTTAAAAAATTTTTTAAAAATTTTTAAAAATTTTTTTTTTGAATTTTAATTTTTTTTTGTTTTTTTTTTATTTTTTTAAAAAATTTTTTTTCTTTCTGTATTAGGATACATCGATAAGAAGATTATACCAAGTTCGTCGTTATAATGTCAATATTTCTAGGTTTGGGGGCCGGAGAACCCCTTTGTGTGTGTACGGACTTAGTTAACATATATGCTGTGAGTACTTATATGATACGGTATATACCGAGTTTCATCGTTCCTATGTCAATATTTCAGGTTTGGGGGCTGGAGACCCCTTTTGGGGTGTGTACGGTTATTTAACCCCATATACGATGAAGATACCTTATATGAAGGGTATATACCGAGTTTCAGCTTTCTACGTCAATATTTAATGTTTGAGGGGCTAGCATCCCCCATTGGGGATGTATGGTCATGTAACCTTGTTAACGATGATGTTACGTCACCATCTAACCCTCCTCCAAATTTTAGCCCGATACGATAAGTTCGGAGTCGGAGGCAGGCTTGCATTCGGAGTCGGAGTCAGAACCGGATGCGAAGAAGAAGGCGGAAGGCGAAGTCGGAGTGCGTAAAAACGATTCCTTGCAGGAATCGTTTTTCGACTCAGATTCTTCGTATCAAATTTCAGACTTCTACGAACAATTTAATTTTTTTAAGGGGACTACGTCCCCCCTTACGGGAGGACGCAAGGATATGTAATCTTATCTACGACGAGATTGACAGACCTTCGGTCTTTCAGCCAGGTGGTCGGTCGATCCGTAAGCCTAATCTCACCCGCTCGGAAGCCGCAACAAGGGCGTAAGACATTTTGAGCTACGCTCCTCGTGGGGGTACCACTATATACATCTAGATGACTTAAAACCTCGTCGGTTCTTTGAGCTTAAATACATCAAAGATTATATTCCATAGTTTAGACCGATAGCTCTATTCCTTCCTATCGAAAAGGGTGAAGGATCCCAAACTGTCGTCATACTACTTATATAGCTATATATATATATATATATAATATATGAGTATATATTATATATTATTATATATATATTATATATATATATATATATATATATATATATATATATACTATAATATTATATTATATATTTATATGGTTCATGCTGGAAAACAGGAGAATTTAGTGAACAAAAATTGTCTAGACTCCCCAACTTCCAAGACCCGTGGCGCACAGATATATATATATATATATAATACTATTATATATAATATATATATATATTCTATTATATATATATATATATTATATTATAATATATCACCTATAATATATATTATATATACTTTATTATAATTAAAAAACTTACATGCGTTATGTTTATTGATTTTCTTGATGTTGAACCATTAATTATATTGAAAATATTGTCAAATATTGGTGTTACTAATAGATATATATATATATATATATTATATATATATATTATATCTAATATATATATATTATATATATATATATATATATATATATATAATATATATATATATAATTATATTATATTATATTTATGTATATTATATATATAAGTATATATATATATATATAATATATATATATATATGTATATTATATATATATATATATTATATCATATATATATATATAATATATATTATATCATATATATATATATATATATAATATACATATATATATATATATTATATATATATAATATAATAATAATATATATATATAAATATATATATATATTATATATATATATATATATATATATATAGTATTATATATATATATATATATATATATAGAGAGAGAGAGAGAGAGAGAGAGAGAGAGAGAGAGAGAGAGAGAGAGAGAGAGAGAGAGAGAGAGAGAGAGATAAAAGAAGGAACAAATATATATTTGAAATATAGCATGCAAATAAACAAATAACTAAAACACATACCATGCAAACTAGCAAGTACTCAAAATTATGTAAACATCTGCAAATCAATAAAGATTAAGGAACAATGTCCCGTAAGACATGAAAGTACAGTTGATTCATCTTGAACAGAGCCTTTCACTATTCGTTTTAGTTTAAATTCGAAATTTCCACAATTGATTTTCCAAGATTCTGGGATAGTCCAGGAAACTCCCCATCCTAAATACATTTCTTCGACTGTAAAATCTACAACCTCAACATTTTCTGCGTAATATAAATATATATATATATATATAATAATATATAATATATATATATATTATATATATAATATATATACTATATATATTATATATATATATATATTATATATTAATATATATATATATATATTATATATAATATATATATATATATATTAATATATATATATATATATATAAAGCTTCACTTTTAGCCTGCTTTATCCCTTCTAATAGGG
>JABUQX010067425.1:10000-30000 GCA_015478945.1 Trachelipus rathkii
CTCATTTCATTTCTGCAAACCTTCCTGGTACAACCTTGGATTTACTGAAGACTGCAAGAGAAAAGGGATAACAAGAACCTGAGAGAAGACTTCGCGAAATCTTGAGGACCTAAAGGAAGCTCAGGAGGAAACTTAAGAAGAAAGTAAGGAAGCCTCTATACAACGGCTCAAACGACTTGACGGGGATTCAGGAAGACAGAAGAACGTCAGAAGAAATTAAGCCAGTAACGACCTGGGAAGTGTCACGACCCTAGACAACCGCTTCAAAAGGAGACCACTCATCTGTAGGTGGGCCACGAAGGTACCAGGGACGTATTTATTATGTGACATAATTGGACGGCCTGTCCGGGAAATAGATAGATTAGACACACTTAATTTGGGGGCCTGTTTTTGTGAATGATTAGTGATACGAGATTAATACACTAGAAATTTCAGAAGTGAAAATTTGGCTGGATACTTTTAAACGAATTCACCGTTTTGATTGGAAGCGTTGTATAGAACTTTGAAAACTTACGTTAAAAGAATGGATTATAGCTCGTTATATAAGCTATGTCAGGAGTTAGGTTTGAAGGGTAAAGAGGCCAGAGATTTTATAGCAGAAGAAAGAGCTGCTGAGGCCGAGAGGCGAAAAGAAGAAGCCCTTGAAAAAGAAAAAGAACGAGTGGCTGCTGAGAGGAGAGCTGAGAGAGAGGCTCTCGAAAAAGAGAAGGAACGCGCATATGAGCTTAAGAAACTGGAATTTTTGCTGGATATGCAATCTCCTATAGAAGTAAAGGAAAGGATGTCAGAGAGAAACTTTCCATGTTCCGAATCAGAAAAGGAACGATTAGAATACAATGAAGTCGAGTCAGATTTTGTTGACACCGCCGAGGACTCTGAAGAAGTTGCCGAAGAAAATGGTGTCGAAGTTAAACAAGAATCTGAGACTTCGAGAAAACAGGAATGGGGCGGAAGAAACGCCGAGTGTGAGTTTAATCAAGGAGACGCCCACGCGCGAGGAAATATAAAGGGAGCAAAATTACCGGACTGTACAATTGAGGAAAAAGCTGAATCGGTAGCGTTGGGAACCGAATTAGAGAATTTAACGGGAGGGGACGAACCTCCGAAAATAGAAGATCCGCGTGATATTTTGAAAATTGACCGAAAGAGTTTGATACGACTACAGAAAGAAGACGTGTCGTTAAATCGGTATATGGAACAAGATCAGAAGACACGTGATGGCTACACCGGTGAATACGATATATATCGAGGGTTATTATATAAAACGAAGAAAGAACTAAGAATTGATTCGACAGAAGTTGTCCTGGATTGGAACGAATCTGATTTAAGTTCGGGATTTAATGAAAAGACCCGGCACTTTGCAACTCCCTTAGTTACAGGAGATTCTGCCCACATGTGGCGTGATGTTAAGACAACCGACGGAAAGTGTTGTAAAAAGAAATTGCAAGAGAAAGGGTTGGAGTTCGATAGAGTCACCTCTAATGTAGATGACAGAAATCTTGGAGCCCACAGAAGAATGGGAGAACGCGGTCGTAACCATAGCAGTAGAGGAAAAGATGCCACTGAAGAAGCGGACTTTAAGAATTCGCGAAAGAAGTTAGTGATGAACGAAAATCGTTTAGATAATTTAGAAAATGAGATGCAGATACTACGATCATCGGATGAAGATTATACGTTGCAGATTTCTGCCTTAAAATATGATATGTCAAAAGAATTGACGATTGGGAAAGATGTGGAAAATAAAACTGACGAACCAGTTGATGAAAAGAATGTTTTATCGGAAGAGAAAAGATGTTGTTTAAAGGAGAGGATGGTCTTTCATCATAAAGCATCAAAGAGGACCTCCATTCGACGATCAAGAGCTCTTCGAAATGATAAGACCGAAGACTCGTTAAGAGAAGGCATCAAAATCCGAACTCGGAATGGAGGATACAAGAGTTTCGGGATAAGAAAACGTAGGAGCAGACAACCTTAGCAGAATTCATCTGTAAATTGTGATGAAGAAAAGAAGTATCCACAGAATCCATTTCTTCATCTTAATAAGGGGGATATTATCACAGATGAATAAGAAAGGTTAAGCAACATTATCATCATTAGAAATGCTTTTGAGTATATTATTAGTGAGGATCTGCTTTTCGTAATTAATTCAGTATTTTTTATCATTTTTTAAGAATAGAAAATTTTATCATTAATTCAATAATGTTTAGATTGTAAAAATTATTTAGAATAATTTTTAAGAGTAATATTTAATATTGTATAATTATTTGGAATAATTTTACGAAATTTGTAATAATATTTATAGTAATTTATAAGTAAGCGCTTTAAGTAAGAATGGTATAAAAGAGCGAGCTTTATACATATAAGTGTTCATTCTTTGTTCGCCGCTCTTTATATCTGGACTCTACGTGTATTACCTAAGTTAGCGAGGATTAAAAGACTAAAGGTTAGTTGTTCTCATTTCATTTCTGCAAACCTTCCTGGTACAACCTTGGATTTACTGAAGACTGCAAGAGAAAAGGGATAACAAGAACCTGAGAGAAGACTTCGCGAAATCTTGAGGACCTAAAGGAAGCTCAGGAGGAAACTTAAGAAGAAAGTAAGGAAGCCTCTATACAACGGCTCAAACGACTTGACGGGGATTCAGGAAGACAGAAGTACGCCAGAAGGAATAAAGCCAGTAACGACCTGGGAAGTGTCACGACCCTAGATAACTGTTCAGCAAAGGAGACCACTCATCTGTAGGTTGGGCCACGAAGATACCAGGGACGTATTTATTAATGTGATATATATATATATATTATATATATATATATAATATAGTATATATATATATATATATTATATATATATAATATATTATATATATATGATATATATATATTATATATTATATATAATAACACAAAGACAACCGATAGAACTATGAAAGATTCTAACTCAGTGAACTTTACGTATAAGCTTTAAAGAAGTTTGATTAGCTCTTCGCTCAAGCCTTACCTTGCCTCACCTCACATCATTTCCTCAAACCATTTCCATCATCTAAGAGTTGACGGCCTCTAGTATTGTGAATAGTGACGATAAGTTGTTCTCATTGTTCCTCGATTCATGACATACTTCTTTTTGCGTTAATTTCTATAGCAATCGTGGGCAATCATCTAATTTCTACTCTGATTCGCACCACTTTTCTTCCACTAAGCATCATCTTTTCTTACTGATAGAGATCCCGAGTGTTTCGGAGTTGCAAGAGCAAATCCTACTCTATTACCTCTTACTGTCACTATTCTTTACAGTTTTCCAAATGAGGATGTTGTGTTAGAAGTAGTGCTGGGCCAGTTTACTTTAGGACAGGCTTGTAATTAGTGAAGTACATACCCTACACTAAAACAAATGACATTTTTGCAATCAGTGAACAATTTTCAACAAGAATTTAATATTTTTTTTAGGGGGCTCGAGTCAACGGGGGACAGAGGGGGGGACGAAGACCCCCGTCGTCCACTAGTAGGCCGAGAGACCCCAACTCCTTCCATCTTTGCGGTTTACCAGGGGGTATTCCTTTAGTTAAAAAAAAATTATAAAAAAGTATTAACATACTTTCTTCCATTATTTCTATGCGCAAACGAGATCATTATAAAAAGGAATTTCTGGCAACTATAGAACTCCTTGTTGCATTTCCGCTCTTATCATACAATTTTACTTATATGATTAAAAATTTGAAAATCTTATTTTAAGTCTTTTCTATTTTTTTTTTACATTTTCTGAACTAAAATTCTTCGCTGATTACAAAAATGTCATTTGTTATAGTGTAGCTTTGTAGTCCTCTAACTACACGCCTGTTCTAAAGTAAACTCTGATCGTATTGCTGCTCGTTCTAACATTCTACTCTTGGATTTCATTCCCATGCCTATCTGGACAAATTCTTTAGTGTTCGTTATTTAATTTACAACTCTATTGATCATCATTGGTGTAGCTAAATAATTTTCTGGGGAAGCTATCCTTACTTACGAGTCTAGCCTGTTCTAAGCCTTTATGATCTATCTACAGTCCTATTATCTATCTATAGTCTATTGTTTTTGTTTTACAGTTGTTCACCTACCATCAGGCAGAGTCCTTCTATTCTAAGGAAGGGGTGTTTGTGCACCACCTCAGACATTCATCAACTAACGCCAGTACTGCGCGAGATTGAAGCACAGGAGCTCCAGGCTTGTAAATGTGATGAGTAGGATTGAATATTCGAACCAGTGGAAACAGCTTTGGTAAGAGGAAGAGAATTTCCATTCAGTAAACAGGGAGGTGTTGCAGGAGTATGTAGAGGGATGTGTCACTGGTCTATGCGAGTTGCGCTAGCATGGAGGTTACCAATATTGCAACGCAAAACTTCATGCGCTGACGACAGCACCGCCTGTGGGGTGCTTACGGATGGCGTGCGTAAAGGTTGGTGCGTGACTGCGAGTGATTTATAGCTCCTCGTCGAGCAGCCGTGGCCGTTCTGCGGTACCTATAGAAAAAGATGAGTTGAGATGGCAGTCCTAACATTCGCGCCACAAAGCATAGAGGGGCAAGGTGGAACTGGAAGTAAAGAGACTAGGTTTATCAGCGCCTTTTGGGCCTTGACCGACGCCTGATCCAAAGCGCGGGGTGAATACCAGATGCCCCTTAGGATATTGTAGAGGAGTTTAACTCCATACAAGGGGCTGGTGAGGCCGACTTGTATAGGCCTGGAGCAACTCGTGAGAAGGAGGGAAAAAGGAAGTGCTCGCAGGTTCGTGGAAACAGGGAACTGCCGGTGCAGTGTGGTCTTTTGGTTGAGGTCCGCCGCTGAGGCAGAGCCGTGTTGGATGTGTTAGGTGTGTTTCGCCTAGGAGCAGTTTGTTGTTTGTTGTTGTGTTAGTGTGGTATAATGCGCTAAGGGAGTTGTGTGTAGTATTTGGTCAACGATGATGGGTAGGTCTTGTAGTTTATGAAAGTGTACGCGTGCGGAAGAGGATTGGGATTGGGGTGTGGAGGGGATATAGGTTTGGGTTGTGTGGATTGTGTGATGTGTGTTGGTTGTTGTTTTTGTTTTGGTGGGGTTGTGTGTGGTTAGGTGTCTTAGAGAGGGAATTTGTAGAAGTTGGGGTTTTTAAAAGAATTGAATTTCATTCATAGGTTGAGGACGACCGGTGCCACTCGTGAGAGGATTCTAATGTCCAGGGTGTTGGATTGGCGATAAATGGAGGATCGTTTGAAAGATGAGTACGAGGGGGTGCATTAGTTGGCTAACGTATGATGGTATAATAGAGGGATGAGAGAAGGTTTTGAATTATTGTAGGTTTGTAAGGATGGAAGGGTCGAGTCCATTTCGGCATGATGGTGGTCGTCAGTGATTAGAGTTTAGGGATGTGCAGTGGTGGAAGTCATTGATGTAATAAGTGGAATAAAGTAGGAGATAAGTACAGAACCCTGTATGGAACACCACTATTGAATGAAAAGGAAGAAGAAGTCGCCCCATTAACAGCAGCCCGATATTGAGCGATTGAAAGAAAACTAGACATAAGTTAAAGCAAAGATTGAAGGAGAAACGGCCAAAGGAGGGGATGCGTGGAGAGCAGGCGACGCCGTCTCTATATAACGCCGTCAATAATGCCTTGGATATGTCATAGCGCCTACCACGCAAGTGCTCCCCGTAGTCCTGAGGGGGAAAACCATAGATTTAGTTAGATAAGGAGTATAGGTCACAGTAGACCTCGAGCGCGAAAGCCGTAACATGGCGATCGGTAAAGAAGTGAATTGAGAATTGCCAGGATGATCTAAGAATGAGAGTTGAGAAATGTTTCAAAAAAGATCTTTAGATAGAATACAAGTGAGGAGCTATAGGGCGATAAGTTAGGCAAGGGATTCAGAGCGGCTGTCCCTTGGTGTTAGAAGTAGTGTTGGATCATGGTTGGCTGTGCTTCGCAACACTTGAGGGAAGTATTGGAGTATTGAGATCATAGAGAATAGTACGTTGAACGAAGGGCGGGGTTAGCACGGAAGCACACTTCCCTCAAAACACGAGGGTGAATGCCATCCGGGCCACTCTTCTTCCTAACGTTCATTGATTTCGGAGTCAATAGCACCCTGAACAGATGTAATCACAGGCAAAGGCATAGGACACCTGTAAGGAGAAGGAGGAGGTGAGGAATTCCCAGATCGTCCAGGGTTTGAGTTAGAGGAAAATGAGGAGGCGCGAAGAGATTTGCCTTTTCAGTTGGAGAATTACCAACAGAATCATCAGATCGAATTAAGAGGAGGAAAGACAGATTTTTAGAAGTTGGTTAAGCGAGTTTTTGGCAAGGGCCAGAAAAATTTTTATCAGTAGGAAAGAATCAAGGAGGTTAGTGCACTTTCATTTGATGAAAGCCCGCTTTGCTCGACGAAGAGTATCCTGCAACATTTCTAGCTGAATGAAAATTTGCAAGAGTGGATGAGAGAACGAGAATTTCTCGACCCCCGATATGCACTGTCTCTAACCTGAATATGGCCGAGACGCAAGCACGATCGAACCATGGTTATGAGGAGAGAAAGATATAGTCAAGAAGGATTGAACCTGCTCATCCCATCCAGACGATTACAGCCCCCCTTATCGGCAAGAAGTGCCGATAGCGTGCAACCAGAGCAAACAGTCATTCGCAATTATAGGTTAGCGTAGAGAGCAACGCAATGGCCCCACAATCGGCCCGATCAAATTGCCAGAAAAAACCCGTAGGGCAGGATGGAGCTGTGTGAGAGAAAGGTATTAAATTTGAGAGATATAAGGTTGTGGTCAGATTTACCGATAGGAAGCGAACAGTGGTGTATTTAAAGGAGAGGACTAGTGGGAAACATAAGTTTCAAGTGCGTTCAAGAATTGGTTGGGACGATCCGAATGTGTGTGGGTTTCTTTAATTAGTTGCTCCAGATCGTTTTGAGAATGCTGTATGATTCGGCCTCCTCCCACCTAAATCATTATGAGAGGACCCAAACCTTTACTGTTGTGTACATTGAAATCCCCTAAATAGAGGACCTCAGTATTTGGATGAGTAAATATAACACAGTCTCGTGAGAGTAGTAAGATATTCAAAAAAAAGGCGTGAAAATCTGTTCTGTTTAGGAGAACAGTAGCAGAGCACAAGATTATTGTAAGTAAAGGAAGAAAGATTTAAGCCATTAGAACATCGCAGTTAGGAGTATTCGAGAGTTTCTTCTAGAGGTTGTTATCGGAGTGTTTATGTTTACATAGGCACATACTCTACCCTTCATATGGGGAAATTATGAATTAATTGTTTATTTCGTCCATTGAAATTGAGTTAGGAAGGATGAATTCTTAGCCATCTGAGTCTCAAGACAGAGCAAAAGGTTAGGGTTTTAGAAGTTAAAAGAGAGGTGGATTTATTCCACCAGAGGCAAAGTGTTGAGTTTAAGCCGCGGATGTTGATAAGTCGATAGAAAGGGTCCGAGCCTTTGTTGGCGATAATCTGCCAATGCCTATCAGCTAGTCACACAGCTCATCAGCTATAAGACAGAGGATAATAATCTCAGACAAAAAACGGAAATCAGGTGAAATTGATAGTAATATAAAGAAAGATCTCTTCGTTCTCTCTCTCTCTGCTCCTCTCGCGTCTTCTGGCGTGTCTGCTCGCGTCTCTTCTCCTCTCTCTCTGCTCTCTCTCTCTCTCTCTTCTCTTCTCTGTCTTCTCTCTCTCTCTCTCTCTCTCTCTCTTCTCTGTCTTCTTCTTCTCTCCTCTCTCTCGTGCTCTCTCTTCTCTCCGTCTCTCTCGTCTCTTCTCTCTCTCGCGCGCTCTGCGCCGCGGTTCTCTCTCTCTCTCTCGTTTCTTCTCGTCTTTCTCTCTCTCTCGTCTTCTCTCTCTCTCTCTCTCTCTCGTGCTCTCTCTCTTCTTCTCGTCTCTCTTCTGTCTGTCTTCGTCTTCTTCTCTCCTCTCTCGCGTTCTTCTGCTCTCTCCTCTGCGGTGGCGTTTCTCCTCTTCTCTCTCTCTTTCTCTCGGTTCTCTTCGTTGTGCGTGCTCTTCTCTTTTCTCTCTGGGCTTCTCTCTTGGTTCTGTGCTCTCGCTCTCTTTCTGCTCTCTCTTTCTCTCGGGTCCGTCTCTGCTCGTCGTCTCTCTCTCTCTTCGTCTCTCTCTCTTCTTGTTCTCTCTCTCCTTCTCTCTCTCTCTCTCTCTCTCTCTCTTCTCTGCTGCTCTCTCTCTCTCGCTCTTGCTCCTTTCTTCTCTCTCTCTCTCTTCTCTCTTCTCTCTCTCTCTGTCTTTCTCTTCTCTCTCTTTCCTCTTTGCTCTGTCCTCTCTCTCGTCTCTTCTGTCTCGTTCTCTTTTCTCTCTTCTCTCGTCTCTCTCTCTCGTCGTCTCTGCTGTCTTCTCGTCTTCGTTCTCTCTCTGCTTTCTCTCTCGTCTGCGGTCGGTCTCTCGCTCTTCTCTGTTCTCTGCTCTGCTCTCTTCTTCTCTCTCTCTTCTTCTGTTCGTTCCTCTTTCTGGAAAAATTTGGAGAAGATCCTCTCTGTCTCTCTCTCTCTCTGCTCTCTCGTTCTCTCTTCTTCGTCTGCTCTCTGCTCTCGGTCTCTCTCTCTTCTCCTCTCTGCTCTTCTGCTCTTCTCTGGTCTGCTCGGCTCTCTCCTCTCCTCTCTCTCTCTCTCTCTCGTCTCTGCTCTCCGTCTCTTCTCTCCTGCTCTCTCTCTCTCTCTCCGTCGTCCTCGGTTCTCTCTCTCTCTCTCTCCTCTCGTAATCTCTTCTCTTCTCTTCTCGTCTCTTCTCTCCCATTCTTGGCCTTTTGCTAAATTAGGATTTAGTAATTAGTATTAGGTAGTTGAGTATTATTGTATATTAGTATTATATATAGTATATATATTGATTATTATATTTTATATTATATAATCCTATCTATTATTCTAGTTTAAGAACTTATTAATGTTATTTTAAATTGAAGCTAAAATTTGTCACTGTATTTTGTATAAAAGAGAATCAACTTGGAGAAAAGAATCATTTCTTATTTTGTTTATTGTAATATGTTTATTGTGGTTGTTTTTATTGTTGAGAATTTAGTTAGTGTCTTGCAATGTTCACGTTAGACTTAGATGTGTTATGTAAAGCAACGGTTGTAAAAATAAAGGGACAATTTCAAATTTAGAGTTATATCACCGTTGTTTGGCTTAAATTAACACGATGTTAATATAAGCCCATAATATATTTTCGAATTTAACACATTATTACATTAAAACAGTATCAAAATTTCTTTAGTAACCAATACTAGCAGTATGTTTCATACACGTTGACAGCACACAATAATATATATAATATGTTATATATATATTATAATATAGGTTAATATTTGATATTATCTATTATATATTATATATATAGTATAATATATAATATATCTATATATTATATATATATATATATATATATAGCTATATAATATATTATATGTATATATATATATGTATATAGTATATAAGTATAGTTTATATATATATGATGATATTATATTCCCTGTTTCTATAACTCTTTTATATTACAGGTCTTTTTCTTTTCTTAGACTCGTGTTAAACCTACATGGAAGCATCGGATTCTAGAAGATTAAGTTCTTGAAAGGATCAGACTAGAGACTTACTGTTTAAGATAATCAGAGCTGTCGGAAGAATAGAAAAGATGCTTTCAAGAGAGCTGAGGGAAGAATGATGAGATGGACTTCGTATAATTAATCTTTACTAATCTATTTGCGGTCGACATATACTGTGTTCCATGAACATGATTCCAAAATACGTTTATATTTTGTGTAATTCCTTCCTATCAGATATTCATCATAAAATTTATTTGATCTGTAGCAGTCCTTCTTAAATAGTATGGATATATGGCTTAACAAGATATACATAGGTTCTTGGATGTCTATATCTGTACAATAAGTGAGAGTGCTGTGCATCATGAGATAGGTATATTGTTTGAGTCAACAAATTATGAACAAATTGGATGAGAGTGGAAGAGTATTGAAGTGAGGTCGGGAAATGGTTTGTTGCCGTGAATTACAGCCGTGAAGAGCAGGATTACGATGTCTTGTCCGTAACATAGATACTAAGGGGGACATGGATTGTATTCTTCCAGCTTTTGCGTTTTTTATTGTTTCAACACAAAGATCAAATAAAGTATTTTCATTCACTTTAATAATAAAATTGATTGCAAGACTGATAAATATTCTAACTTTGTGAGATAAGCGAGATTATTAATCAAATGAATGGTTTCAGGTTTTTTGTGGGTTGGGGTTGTTGGTTTGTGGTTTGTGTTGGTTGGGAAGATTGGTGTTGTTCGTTGAGCTTGAGTGTTGTACCGTTTGTTTTTGTTTTTTATTTTTTGTTTCTTTTGTACATTAATTGACCAGAGGTTTATGCTAATTATTTCACAGCATACAAATGATTTGGGATATGGCGTGGCAATACGATTAAAATACCAAAAGACTTCACAGTTTACATGAAACACATTACTAGGTCTCGGGAGTAACATATCCCAACTCCGCTAAGAGCCTGCCGACGACAACACGCCCTTGCTCTCAGCAAACTCTAGAGGAACGGAACTTCTCGATACATGCGCCCAACGTACTCTTATACTTCATAGCGGCGCACAGACCTTAACTCTTTAACTACAAAAAATATTGCGAAGAGACCTTGTTTACTTACTCTGAATAGATGAAAAATATATAGTATATAATGTTAGTATAGGTTATTAGGTATATTATATATAATATATATATATAATATATATATATATTATTAGTTATAATATATATTAGTTATATATATATATTATATATAAATATATATATAATTTATATATATAATATATATATATATAAATTGAGTCGGGGAAAGAAAAGCTCCCCCTTCAGACAATTATTATACACTTGTAAATTTTTTACTTTCATCTCTGGACAGATTTTTTACTTCAAAAACAACGTACTCGTATTAAACATAAACTCTATAAATACTAATATAAATAAGAATAACAAAAATATTAATTCTCAAGATCTTCGTTCGTTATCTTCTCAGCAATTCATGTACCAGGAATAAGACATCGCTTTTAAATGATTGTATTTATTAACAATAATAGCCTTCACATGATTAATACACATACGATATCAACATTGTTCTATCAAAACAATCAACATGACAAATGCATTTTGCGTTGACAGAGAAAAACCTGAGAACTATTCTGAGAACGAACGATTAGTAGGATAATGAGAACAAGAAGCTTGACTTTGATCGTCTTGAGAAATAGGTGTACTATGAGTATTTGACACTTTATTACTCGAACGTAACCAACGTGGGGATTGAATACGTGGACCTTGAAAGTGTTGATGGGGAACGTAGTTACCATCAGAATCATCAGAATATGAACTAGACTTATAAAAACTTGAACTATTTACACTTTCATTTTGATTTTCGAAGCCAGAAAACGAAGATTTTGGAACACTATCTGACAAAAATGTGCGCTCCTGCGAACTATCATGAACACTTTGTTGAGAATTAGGATTAGAAAATGACCTTACCGGATCATGAAAAGAAGAGTTTGAATACCTGTGACTCTCATGCGATTGCTGAACAGACGGCATTCTATTTACAGTCTTTGAAGATTTATGAGGGAACATAACAACTTCAGACTCGTCATCATCTGAATTTATACTGTCAGATTGATCATTTACAACATTTTTATCGACATTAAAATGCACTTGTTTCGGATTACTATCTTTAATAGATGAGAGATTTGGATTTGAACAATGATTTTGATCTAAAATCGGCTCTGGCACGATTTTGAAATTATCGCTGTGGACAGCGATTTCACGAGATGTCTGGAGACATTGAAGGATAAATCTGTTTCTTCCGAGTATACCAATAACCCGAAAAGGTCCCTTCCAACGAGAAAACAGCTTCTTACATACCCCAGGCGGTTTTACATCAAGAATAAACACCCTACTACCCACTAGAATTTTCCTATCTTCAGCTTTCTTATGCTGCCTTTCTACGAACTTTCTTGTTTCCACTTCTAAATTTTCTTTCGCTATCTCACGAATTAAATTAGTTCTAATAACTATATCTTTTAACTCTTCATGAGTTGGACAATAATTTTTATCAGGATTTGAAAACGGAGTGACGTAATTCTCTACATCATAAGGTAGCCTTTTTGAATACCCAAAAAGAATGAAATGAGGTGAATCTCCTATAGTTTCATTATAAGAGGAATTAATACACAATTGAGCGAAAGGAAGAAAATTAGACCAATCATTACCCTTTTTATTTACGTAATGACGTAAATAGTTTTCAATCTGCAAGTTTGCGTGTTCTATCAAAGAATTACTAATAGGTGAACGAACGGTTATCTCCACCTTCTTGATCTTCCAAAGCTTGCATAATTGCTTAAAGAACGACGAAACAAATTCACCACCCCTATCTGAAATAAGAACGTTTGGTGTTGTATGCTTTACAATGACCCTATGAAGCAAAGCATTAGCGATATGAATACCACTACGAGACGGAATCGCACACAACTCAACGTAACGAATTAAAGAATCTTTAAAAACAAGAATATATTTAGCACCTGACGCTTTACATGGAGGTAAAGGTCCGATAATGTCTGTATGAATTCTACAAAACGGTTGATATGGAACGGGATACTTGAAAATGGGCGCTCTCTTGGGGATATTACCCTTCACCCTAAGACATGAAGAACATTCTCTACAGAAATCATAAACTAACTTTGACATCTTTGGAAAGATGTACCGTTCTCGGATACATTTTTCTGTTCTAACGTGACCCAAATGACCAGCTCCTAAACTGGAATGATTAAGACTAAGAATTGTATATACAAGAGAAACGAAAGAAGAAATCTGGGAACTTCTATGAGATATTGCATTTCCTTTGTAACATATAATAGATATCGTGGATGAGAACATGAGGAAAATTAATACTCTTTTTGACCAATTTGTATTTAAATGAATTCATGATTGGGAAGAAAGTCTGTGAAACCTTTCGTTGCTCCGTTTTTTATTACATCGGTAAGGTGGGGGGGGGGGTGGGGGGGTGGGGGGGGGGGGGGGGGGGGGGGGGGGTGGGGGGGGGGGGTGTTTTTTTGAGATTGAAAATACTTCTTTGTGAGACGAAGATAGTAATCGATACTGAATGAATAGCATTGGACAGGCGAGAGAGGTGGGACGGGAACAAAGATAGTATCCGGGCAGATATCTTTTCCCTCTGATTTATAAAAGATTTCAGGATTGAACTGAATTGATTCAAACTATGTCTGATTTGCCATCTTATTATTTAAGTCTTTATTCTTAAAAATAGCCCCTTAATGGTTGGTGGTCATGGTAGATACGAATGCTTTATTACCGAAAACTAATGTTTCTAAAGCTTAGCTAACAGACCATATGTAATAGCGGAGAGTGCTTCCTTTTTTCAGGGATGAATAGGATTTCTTCGTCCTGCTTTACTTCAACTGGACGGAGATAGCAACAGGAAAAGCAGGATGCGGTTGTCCATTTGCCTGTTGATCATCCTCTGTGGCCAACACAGCAGCTAAACCGACGTTACTGGCATCGTGTTGAAATATATTAAATGTTCCCGTACTAGAAAGTCGCGGGGAAGATGTGGGATATGTAATTGGGTGTCTGGATGATGTAATCTTTTTGGTGTTTTAAAGTATCAAAAGCTATCGTGTTGCTCTCTTAGCAAACGAGTTTCGCCCTTCTTTGTGTGATTTATATGTATGGGTGTGGGATGGGTGGCGGGATTTTAGTTGAAACAAAGGCACAAGATTTGACGGAATAGGGTATGACTCGATGTTTGAACCTTTAGTGAAGGGAAGCTTGAGCCTGAATTTAAATCGGTGGGGAACCGGAACGAACTTCAAGGCCCTGCAGCTTTACAGGATCAGCTGATCAAACCTTTTGAACTTGAAATCATAAACCCTAAAAAACAGACGATATTGTTGGGGTTTAGTGAATTGTTTGCTTTCTCCAACTTCACTTTTAATTTCGCTCTCTTTAGCGCGGCAAAAACTAAACTAAGACTATGATAATGGGATTCTATATCCTTCGAAGTAGAGACAGGGTTATGATCATCGAGATAAATTATGCATGTATGCTAATAATGAGAAAGTATGCTAACTTATTATTTACAAATACAGTTGGTAAAGAAATTTCTCACTTGACCTGTTTCTAGGTACCGAGGTCTGTAGTGTTGGTAATGCCTGCTGGCGTGTGAGAAGATAAAAGATAAATAGTTGTTTAGTGGCTTGGCTTTCTGTCAGCAACCCTGTGTGATGGCCATTTATGGTGGTTAGGGATTGTGCGTGAGTGAGGTGATCATGCTAAATAGCTGTGATGAAGATAGATATTGTGGGAAGGTTTTTTCCTGTAAGCTTGGACAATCCGTTGGTTGCGTTGCAGACTAGTTATGGATGTAGGGCGATTGTGAGAGGTACAATTGAGCTTGTGTGTTTAGTTTACTGTTGCTAATTATTCCTCAATATATTCTTTTTGGTTTGGGAGTTCACCGTTGGACCGTATGATGCAGTAGTAGAGGAGTCTGTATATGGGTTATATTTATCTTATAGGATGGCTCGGGATGTGTAACCTTGGGATGTCGGTACGGACCTCGTGCAAATGCCAGCTGTTTATATCGAGCTGAAGTTGTGTGCGGAATTTTGAGATAATGTTGGAGTATAATAAATATTTTGTGAGTCAGGTCACTATTTTCTATTTGAATTCCCTAAATCGGACACATTCTATCTTTCATTCTCTAATTAGCGGAGAGAGCGGTGAGGCTGATAAATAAATAGTTCTATTGATCTGCTGCGCGAGTCGGGAGACGTAGTCTTGCATGCAGCCGAGGTCGTATATATCAGAGTTTTCTTGTGCTTCGTTATTAGAAGAGTTAGCTAGCTCCTTATAAGAGCAGTTGGGGGAGTGTGAAATTCTTTAGTCTTATGATAGACGTTGGAAGATTTCTATGGGGTGATTTATATTTTGAGAAGTTAAGATACTGTAGCGAAGGTAGTAGTAGAAGGATTATGCATATCGAAACTATTACTTTGTATTCCTTTGAGGTGTCTAATTGTTGTCGGTATTAGCGGAAAGGACTGAAGTTACACATTAATGCAACATGGTACCATCTATTACTGTACTAAGAACATTTGCAAAAAGAACATTGGATATAGAATTCTTCTCACTTACAAGAGGAATATCATTAGGCGGCGAAGTTCCAGCCTGAGAACGAATATTAACAGAGAGAATGGCGCTAGAATAGGCTTCAAACTTAACTGTGTTCGGCAAAAACAACTCATAACATTGATCGTTATAAATAGATAATTCATGGACAAGAGATTCATCTTCAAAATTAAGATGACTTAAATTGGACGGAGAACGAACAAAATTGACATTTGATTCTTCAAAAAGTGGATGCGATTTATCGTACATGCGAGGATCGATACTAGTTTTCGGATCATATATTAATGGATCATAAACAACTAGAGGGATTTGTGCATAAAAATATGTTCTTCTTATAAACATTCATTTTTAAAATCGAAAACGATAGGTAAAGAACCTAAAATATCTGTAAAAATATCGTACCAAGAAGCATATTTCCGCTGAAAGAACATTGATCTCCGACAACAATTACAGTTGGATTTTAAACAGGACTGGGATTTTTTAAGACTAACATTGTTGGGAGTTTGGACGCGTCCCCAATTGGGGATTGTTTACGCGTAAGAGATTTTCAATACACCTGATTGTTTTCTTCTACTTTGAGAGGAGTTAGTTAAACTTTTTTTACATTCTCGGAATACGTTCGCATTCTCAGAAGACTAACCCCACTTTCCCAAATCGAATAATACGGCGTTGTACTCTATATATAGTTTTAACTCATGATTACGGACCGCTCAAATCGATGCTTAACAATAATATACTTGTCCCGCGAATAATAGGTAGGGTATCCTGTCAACACTTATTTACATTAGTGAGACACGGATTTGGATAATATTATTAACGGGTGGTGGTTGAATTATTTCTGCCTCTAAAATGGACAAACCCATTTGCGAGACTGAGAATGCCGGTGGTCCCTTTCAAAAAATGACCCTAGACGAAGAAGAATGAACGGAATTACGAGAGGAATGATGCGAATTGCGGAAATTTGCACAGCGGTTCCGGGAGAAATCGGACGGCTGATGCGGATTAAATTTATAGATTGGTAAATTCTTGCCCAAAGTATGAAATTATTTTTTCTCATATTATTTATAACAACTTGCATTGGGATCATAATTGATCCAGAAAGAAGCTCACCTGTACTTAGGAGGTCTCTCTTCAGAAAATCGATACGAGTGCGGAGATTCACTTCTTACTATTCTATTTCCGTGTTTTCGTACCTCGGTTTCACCGTAATTAAATCGCGTATTTCGCCCCTTATTTACATTATTGACACCCTTGGAATATGATCTTGTCATATATTGACCCTGATTCCCATTATAATAACTTCTAGGATTGTTTTGAGCATGGTCAAAACGTGAATTTGACCCTCCTTGAACAAGTGGATTTTTACCTAAAAACGTTTGCCTTGGTGAGATTTAGACGCACTGGGAGTGTTTTGTTGAGTAATAATGTATTACTATTTTGTGAAATAATTGGGAATGATTTGAATGATTTATAACCCTATAACGACGTAAACCTTCCTCCGAAAGAGGTTGCCAAATTGTGCCCCTGCATTTAGCTTCCGAACCCCTAGAATGATTTTTGAAACAAAGATTACAGAAAGGTCGAAAGATACAAGCGGCAGTGCCATGTCCATTATTCTCACATCGAAGACAGAACAATGGTTTCCTTACATTAGGACTCCTAGCAACAGAATTATTTACATTAGAAGAGCGATTACGATAAGAACTTGGAACATTTTTCACATTATAAGACTGATGTGTTGAGGGGGGTGGAGGGATTTTCTCCGTTTGCATAGCATACACCGGACTAGATTGAACAGAATTCGATGTTCTGTTGAAAGAAGAAACTACCTTACCATTATTTAAGACACTTGTCTTTCGTAAATACGTTTGTACCTGTTGAGGTATCGTTTTCTCTATACTAAATTCTTCATGAACAATCTTTTGGAATTGAGGTTTGACATTCGAATATGAAAATTAGAAAAGATAAGAGAAGACGACGCTGTTCGCTCACTAAAACTTTATATTAGTCATAGAAGCAGCAGATAATCTATTAAACGATTGTTAATGACCTCTGAGCTTCTGTTTAGAAGAACTGCGGGTAATGAGGTGATTAGGTGACCCTATTTTGTACCTACAGCAATCATTGAACGTTTGCGAAGTTGTCGGTGGATTTTGTGTATAGATTCTCGGGTGTGAGACTTGAGAACTAGGCGGGAAAGATCCATGTTTTAAATATCTCATGAAGACAAGTGGGTCGCGCGAGAGTTGGCGTACTTTGCGAGCTCTACCCGTTGCACTGCGAGGGCGTGGTGAGGTACATGCAAGAGAGCGCTTTGGAGGAAGCCCTCAATTTTTCTACTATCTGCTTGAGGAGTTGTGTGCCTTCGTCTGGAAGTGTAAGGGCTGTTGTCAGACAGGAAATGGGAAGGTATAAACGAACAAGTCTATACCCTCATGCAAAATTCGTGTGCAACACTCTACCCGTTGTTATGCGAAGAGCTATGAATGATATATTAGTTGTGGTCCGAGCTGTGTTGATGGATGTGACAGTAGGTGCTTGTCAATTGTATGTGTGAGGTAGACTTGGGAGGCTGGTTGTGTGCATGTGTGGGAATTAAAAGAGAATTCATGCCGAAGAAATATGTTGTGTTGAGGGCGACGTGGTTTCGGGTTCGAGTGCGTAATTTTGTACATCAATAACAATATTATCAGCGTTAGGATTATCAGAAATGTTGTCAAGATTGGGAACATGTCGTTGTCGGGTATGTGTCCGAGACAGTGTGAAATATGATGTGTGGTTAATTGAAGAATAGGTGAGTATTAGTTATGTAGGCGAGTATATTCAGAAAATATGATAACAGAGCGAGAGGCTCTATTGTAGTTTAGAGTGATCTCGATATGAGGGTAGTATAAGATAGAAGTTATGGAGAGGATATATTAGAGTAAAACCCAAACTTTAACAAAAAATGCACTTCTTCTTGTCAATACTATTCAATACTAATGAATTTTTCTAAATAATTTGTTCATATATAGGTAAAAAATATTTATATTGTGTAAATTTTGGCATACTATTTAACCAATGAGATAGGAAGTATAAAAGAAATAATAAGTATAAGTGAAGTTATACATATAAATCATACTGCAGTCCGCTACCAGTCATCTTCCGGCTTTGGGTGGGCAGTAATTCTGCCTACGGAGAGGTTTCTTGAAGCCTCTTTGATTGCTGTGGGTCTAAACAACTGAAACGTGATCCTGATCGATGAGAATTTCAAAATTTTTCCTTGTTTTTCGTTGCAAAAAGCGGTGTTCTATAAATCGACAATAAAAAAAAATTAAGGTACAGGCGATAGAAAGTGAGTGTATTATATTATATGGTGGATATATATAGTATTAGGTATATAGTTATGTATAGTAGTGTATATATATATATTATATATATATATAATATATAATATATATAAAGTATATATATAGATACTAATAATGGATCATCTATCTCCTTTGGATTGGGAGAGAAAGCTATTTTGATAGCGTTGATTGATTCACATTCACAGATAGCACACTTCAACAGCATACAATCCTTTAGAACGAAATAATATTTCTTTGAGTTGAGAAACCCCAAATATTTCGTGAAAGAAAATACTTTTTCTCTCATTCAAGTAAAGAGAGAGGAGAAGAAAAGAAGAAATATTACTGCATTTTTACATTGGTCCAAAAATGATTCTCCCTGAAGTGAATTCTCGCCAAGTCATCAATATTTGTCCCCGGAAAAAAATTCACTCATTCGTGAAAGTCCTAAAAACATTTACTCCACCCCGCAATAAATTTCCCAGGCTTCCAATAAAGATATTATCATCTTATCCTATCCCAACCAGATAGGGAATATATATATAGTTATATGCCATATCAAAGAAATACTTTAATAAATATAATGAAAATTTATATATTATATATATTTAGTATATATTATATTTATATATATATTATATAATATATAATATAGAATGAAATATATTTGATATATATATTACTAAATTTATATATTATATATGATATATATATAGGAATTTGTATTTACTATACTTCGATTTATCGTTTGTATACAAACAATTTTTAAAATATATTGACCATCAACCATAATATAATTATATTTTGAATTTCCCTTTTTTTTTTTTTTTTTTTTTTTTTTTTTTTTTTTTTTTTTTTTTTTTTTTTTTTTTCCTTTGTAAGAATTTACCGTTTTTTTAAAATTTGCTTAATAGCGGTAGTGAATCCGGAAATAACCAGATTCCTGACAGTCAATGAGGAGAAATCTCTAGCCTCAAAACGGTCTCTTTTATGATACTAATGAGTTGAAACAAATATTCCTAATAAATTATTGAACAAAAATGCATAAAAATTTAAATCCTATCTAGACACTCTAGCATTATAATCCCTATTATATATAAAAGATATTTCCCAACAATATATTTCCAACAATATTTGGAACAGAAAATGATTATTAGAAAATATATTCGAACATCTGTGATTTTAAATGGAAAGACAAATATTTTCATGAACGAGACTACTAAAGCAATTATACTGACGTCACTATCGATAGACGTGCGGGAGCCAATCACAGCGAAGATAAATTATTGACATATAAACTACGCATTAAACAAATGATTTTCTATAATAAAATATGCTCCACATTACATTACTTTAGAAATAATGTTTTATCAAATTCAAGTATTATATGATAAAAAAAAAAATAATTAGATACTTTTACAGACCTTTTTAGATATATAATATACCTTATGA
>JABUQX010067425.1:35000-42500 GCA_015478945.1 Trachelipus rathkii
ATATTCCATTTCCATTTTCAAGTAAGTATTAACCAACAGTTAGCTACTAGCTTTTATTTACATGATTACAATTATAGAAGAAGATTTCTTTAAACTAGACCAATATAGGAATATAAATAATGAAAGAAGAGACCTCAAGAATCAGCCGAAAAGTTAAAATTAAAAAACGCTATTTACTCAAAACATGACATAATAAAATACTCCTTAAAGATAGATATCATTCAATACTCAAATTAAAAATTCACAAATTGTGATGCAAAAACATTAAGCTTTTCACTAGTATCTGGCGAGGAGACAGTTCCTTTTTGGGGTGTTTACCTTCCTAACTAACCTACACTATAAATACGCTCTCTCTCGGCTGATGAAGGAGGTGCTGTAATTTATTTGCCTGCAAAGCACTGATAATAATTGAAAACCTTGGCCACCATTTATGCCACCGCATGGAAAGGATTCTTCTTCTGTGAGGCAGCATCTCATCTTATTCGTTAAAGAGCCTCATCTCCTCTTTCACAGCTTGCAAATTTAATTATCTTTGCTCCTTGATGGACTGTCTCTTCAGTTTTTACGATGAGGTTCTCTGGTGTGATTCCTTTGAAAGGTGAATGAGATGTTCAATGCAATTTCGGCCATGAACTTATCAAAGCCTAACATATCCGAATCCTCATCTTCAGTAGGTTTATTTGCTGAAAAACCACCTCGTCACTATCCAGTTCTGTTGCCAGGGAATTGCAGATAAGGCGGCTGTCCCCATTTTCTCTCTTTTTTTTTATTCAAGCGAGCAACTTCCTCGGTTATGCCTATTTTTAATGCATGTCTAGAAGTGTTCACCGGGGTCGGAGGTGCCATTCTTGTGGGTTTTCAGCTAGCTTAAGGAATTCCTTAATTTAGAACCTTTTTAATTTATTTATTTTTTTACAGTTGTCACCGCTGCTCACGAGCAGAACCTTATTCAAGGAGTGGGTGTTTTGAACGCGCCGCAAAAATCCATCTAACGCAAATTAGGCAGATGAGCACAGGACGAAGGCTTAAAGTTGAGGGAAATTAAATTGATTAGGAAACACACAGAAGATGGAAGAGATTCCACAGAACAGAGGTGGGTGGCAGAAAAGAAGCACCGCAGCGAACCAGTCTTGATTACTAAACATAACACAACAAACTCCATGTGCCGACACAGCCCCTTGTGCTTACGAGGGCGTCGTAAGTAGGTGAGTACCGCGAGTGGATAGTTCCCTCGAGCACTTGGCCTCTACAGTACCTATAGAAAAGGGAATAAAGCACCAAACATCGCGCCGCCAAAAATAAAGGCGGTCAGTCTTCTTGGCCTTTGAACTTCGACCCTATCCAAAGCCGGATGGAACCAGAGCCCCCGCCCCCCACAGATATTGAGAGCAGTACTCCATACAAAGGGCGGAATGAGCCCTTGTATAGGTTGGAGACTGAGAAGAGGAAAAAACGTCTCGCACTCTAAAACCAGAACTCCCAGTATTCTTTGAGGCCGCCCTACCAACCATTGTGATTTGAGGTTTTCAAAAACAAAATTTTTTGTTTATGTTAAGGGCAAGTATGTTTATTTTTCAACAGGAGAGAGAAGAGAACCGTCGAAAGAGAAAGAAAAGTTAAGTGTCTTAGAGAGAGATATTTGCAGAAGTTGGGTTTTTAAAGAATTAAATTTCACAAGCTGGAGACGACCCAACCCTGACATTCTATCCAGATCAGCGAGATAGAATCGGAAAGATTTAGACGAGAAGGAATTCCTAGAAGTAAAGAGCGACAGAATTGATATGAGGTTGAAGAATGTAAGGGTCAAGTCATCGACATAGAGTGGATAGAGTTAGATGTGCAGGTGAGAAGATTATTGATGAAAAGCAGGAATAAAGTAGGAGATAAAACAGAACCCTGAGGAACACCACTATTGACAGAAAAGAAGAAGTGCCCCGATCAAAACAGCCGACATTGAGTGATTTGAAAGAAACTAGACATAAGTAAGCAAAGAGAAGAAGGAAACCCAAAGGAGGGAAGCTTGGAGAGCAAGTGTGACGCGTGCCAATACCCGGTCAAATGCTATTGGATATATCAAGCGCACCACACAAGTCTTTCTAGTTCCTAAGGCGATACTAATCCGTAGATAGATAATGGTATATCACCAGCAGATCTCGAGCAGCGAAAGCCCGTTACTGGTAAATCTGAAAGATCTTAGGTTTCAAGATCTATAGAGATACAGTAGAGCTGTTCATGAAGTTAGTGCGATAGTTAGAAGGATCAGTACGTGAGTGCAGTCAGGTTGCTGAATAGTTGGAACATTATTGCGCGCTTCTCTAACATGAGAAAAGGCTGAGTATATTTAGAGGAATGTGTTGAACGTGAGGCGTGGGCGTCAGCACGGAAAGCTGAGTCCTCAAAACTCGAAGAGGAATGCCATCCGGGCCAGCCGCCGTCGTAACGTTCATAGATTTTCAGGAGATCACTGCACACCTGTGAGTCAAGATGATTGGGCCTTTTCAGTTGAGTAAACAAGCAGAATCATTCAGAGGAATAAGAGGAGAAAGGGATGATTACAGAAGTATGTTAGAGATGTGTTTGGCAAGAGCAGAGAGATTTGTCAGTTAGGAGAACCAAGCGATGGTCACGCGCATTTTCAGTTTTATGAAAGCCGCTATTGCTCGTCGAACGAGTATCCTGGCAACACGATTTCTGGCTGAATGAAAATTCGCAAGAGTGATAGCGGGAGAGCGAGAATTTTCCACAACCCCGATTACAGCATTGTCTTCTAGCCTGAATGGCCAGGGAACAAGCACGATCGAACCATGGTTTTGAGGAGAAAAAAGATTAGTCCAAGAAGGAATGAACGTGCTCATCCCATTCAACAATTACATCTCCCACTTTATCGGCAGAATCTGAAGGGTCTTTAAAGTCAAAGCAGTCACTTCAATTATAGTTAGCTTATAGAAGCAACGCAATGCCCCAATCGCCCGATCAAAGTCCAGAAAACGCATAGGGCAGGATGAAGATGTTGGAGAGAAATTATTAAAATTAGAGATATAAGGTTGTGTCAGATTTACCGATAGGAGCGAAGTGGTGTATTTATAGAGAGAAAGGACTAGTGGTGAAACAATAGAGCAAGTGTGTTCAAGAATCGGTTGGACGATCCGGAAATGTGTAGGTTATTTAATCAGTTGCTCAAGTTGAGATTACTGAATGATTCGGCTTCCTCCCAACTAAATCAGACGAGAGAACCAACAATTCAGTTTTCGTGTACATTGGAAATCCCCTAAAATAGAGGCACCTCAGTATTTGGATTCGAGAAAGATAAAACAGTTCTCGGTGAGAAGTTATGTAAGGTAATCAAAAAGGCATGAAAATCTGTTCTTGTTAGGAGACAGTAGCAGAAGCAAGAATATTTGTAGTGGAGAAGAGAAGGAAAGAATTTTAAGCCACAGAACATTCGTAAGTTAGGGATTCGAGATTCTCGAGACGTGTTATAGGAATGTTTATATTATATAGGGACATACTCCACCCTTCAAACGGAAATTATAAAATAAGTTATAGTGGGATATATTAAACGAGTTGAAGGAATGAATTCTTAGCCCATCTGGGTCTCAGAAAAGAGCATAAATTAGGTTTAGAGTTTAGAAAGGTAGTATTCCACTGATGCAAAGTTAGAGTGCAAGCCATTGATTGGTGGTAAAGTCAAAAGAAAGACACGCCTGTGCAAATGCTATCATACACACACACGCAATCAAAAAAAACCAAAAACAAAAAAAAACAAAAAAAAGAACAGGACAGAAACAAAGACAAAAACCAAAGGACAGAAATGAGGAAAATTTATTCGTACGCTTTAAACCTAAATTTAAAACCGTAATAAAACCCTATTTACAGCAAATATCTAAATATGAATAATTCCAGAAGTTTAAAAACACTCACGCACTCACACGCTCTCACGAAATGCGTTACAAAAAAAAATATACTATTGATAAACTAAAAAAGTAGATAAATCTGTATAATTATAATAGATTGCTGGTTCCAAATAGGTTAAATTTGCACGCTCAAAAGGACCAAGTTGAGAGAAACGCTAAAAATCTAGTTAAAAAGGAAAACGAGAAAAAAAAATAACTTTGGTACTAGCTATCGTTATATCAACTAGATTTATTATTGGTTCTAAAAGTTCTCTCATAACTTTTCACCCAAAAAAGTAAGGAAGTATCGGCTAAGTTCGGCCATTACCGATACGATACCGTACCATCAAAAATGGCCGATACTACCGATAACGATACCGGATACATTCCCTACTATATATTATACTATATAACAATTTATATACAACCTCCTGTGGAAAACCATTCCAAAAATTTAAACACCTCTTTTGCTGAAAGAATGCTTTCTTATATCAAGATGGCATTGCTTCTTCTTAATTTTCTTGTTATGCCCCATGGTCTCCCGTCCGTGCTCTACTGATGAAGAATTTATTGGCTCTGTATTATCAATAGATGTAAAAATTTGTAGACTGTGTATTTCATGTCCCTCGGAAAAATTCGCCTTCCTATGAAAACATTCTTAAAACTCCTCAGCCTCTCTTCATAGCTCTTACCCTCAACCCAGAATCAATCCTGTTGACTCTACGTTGCCACTTCTCTAGATATTAAGTTTTGGCTTTAAATAACGGGGCCCAAAACTTGTGCAGAATACTCTATTATTGGGCCTACATAGCTATTATACAGTTTACTTGTTACTTCCTTGCTCTTGTAAACAACCATTGCTCATTATTATCCCAGCATCTTATTAGCTTTTACTTATTTGCTTCCAACATGATTAGCTTACTTCTCAGATTACTGCCTTATAATCACACACTATATCTTTTCTTGAGTCCACAGACTCAAGCCAATCCCCATTCATATTGGCATGTTAGTTATCTTTAATTTGAGAAACCTAGTGTGAAGAACCCTTTACAATTTTTTACTACAAAAAAATTCATTTGCACTATCTGCCCACCAGAAGTTTATCAAGATCATTTTGAATCTTTATACAATCCTTTCACTTTTCCTAACTGAGGTGGCCATTTTGGTATATCTGCAAACTTAGAAAACCTTACATTTAAGTCCATGGTCTAAATCATTTATATATATGAGAAACGATAGTAACCCAGCTCATTGAAACCCTGTTGGGACACCACTCTGATCCACTATTTCCCATGATGACTTAGCCATTTAGTTGTACACACTGTTTTCTATCTCGCACAACCACTCTTTAATCAACCATGTACCACCTACACCTATACCCACATTGAAACTACTTCTTCATCAGCCTTATGTTGGGGACCTTATCAAAAAGTTTATATACTTATATATATATATATATATAAATATATATATATATATATATATATATATATAATATATATATATACTATATATATATATATATATAGATATATATATAGTATATATATATATATATATTATTATATATATACTATATATATACTATATTATATATTAGAGAGAGAGAGATGTAGAGAAGGAGAAGAAGAGAGAGAGAGAGAGACGTGGCCGAAGTAGTTTTTTTTTTTGAATTAGAATAATTGGAAACAGGAAGAGATAAAAAAAAAAAAACAGCCAAAAATCAAAATTCATATTAAATTTGAGAAACCTAGGTTGAAGGACCTTACAATTTGTTACTACAAATTTCATTTGCCACTTATCTGCCCACCAAGAAGTTTATCAAGATCATTTTTGAATCTTTATATACATCCTTCACTTTTCCTAACTGAAGGTGGCCACTTTGGTATTATCTGCAAACTTAGAAACCCTGCATTTAAGTCCCATGTCTAAATCATTTATATATTATGAGAACCAAAGTAACCCAGCTCTGAACCATGTGGGACACCACTCTTCCACTATTCCCATGATGAACTTATTTGCCATTGGTAGGTTGTACACACTTGTTTTCTATTCCACACTACTCTTTTAATCCAAACCATGTACCACTACACCGTATACACATTGAAGTTAACTTCTTCATCAGCCTATGATGTGGGGACCTTATCAAAAGTTTATATTATCATATATATATATATATATATTTATATATATATATATATATATATATATATATAAATATATACAACACCTCTTTTAAAACACATTTTTACAAAATACTTTATTAAAAAAATTATTTCCTTTTTTCTTTTTTTTCAAAAAAAAATCCCCCCAAAAAACTCCAATATAGAGAGAGAGGAGAGAGAGCACGGACGAGAGAGAGACTTCAGTAGTTAGTAGTTTTTTTTTTTTATTAAATTAGTTTAGTTGGAAACGAAGAATAAAAAAAAACAGCAAAAAATCAAATTCATTATTAAAATTTCAATAATATAATAATAATATAATAATAATAATAATATTTAATAATAATTATAATTAATTAATAATAATAATATATAATAATAATAATTAGGTTACTTTTCAAAAGTAGTTTCCATTAAATACATATTTATTTCAAACGAAAATGACAAAAAACGAATTTTTTGCCAATTTTATTTAAAAGGTGTTTACAGCTTGCTTTCAACCATACGTTAGGACTTTGGCAGGGTATATATGCTGCCCGCTCTAATAAGGACTTAATTGACATTATTTTGTAAAAGAGGGTTAAAATTATTTATTATTTTATTATTATTATTATATATTATTATATTATTATTATTATTATTATTTATTATTAGATTATTATTATTATTATCTGGAATAAGAGGTATAATCTAAAGTACAATGTGTTCAGCAGGACAAATCTTAGGGGTGTGTTAGGGTGAGAAGAATGATAAAATGAGGGAATGAACGCATTAGGGAGTTGTGGGTGTGAAGAAGGAAGTAAATGAGAGAATAAATGAAAGTACATTGATGGATGGTTCGTTCATGCTGAAAAGGATGGAATCGATAGTTAGTTGGTTAAGGATGTGATATTTGTGAGTTGTGCTGGGAATGACCGGCTGGGGAGACGAGAAAAAGTGGATGAGTCAGTAAAGGAAATGCCTGGAGGAGAGGAATGTGAGTTTGCAGAGGCGAGGAAGAAAGGGTGCATAATAGGACGTGATGGCGGCAGGTTTTGTGGAGGCGGGTATGGTTGTGGCCCCACCTGGGCAAAGTTTGAACTATACATTGGCGAGATGCCATAATGAGGGTCCTTCGCGGTCCCGTGAAGCCCTAGGGTAGACTTTTATGATTTCGGCGGGTTCTCACTAAAGAGTATAAAGGGGGCGGTAAGGTTGAGCTTTCTTTTCGACTTGTGTCATATTCTTCTACTTACTTTCTGTTTCCAGTGCATGCTATGCACCTTACCCCCAGTCTTGGGGAGAGGAAAGTGGATACGATAATGATTGATGATGATTATTATTATTATTATATTTATTATTAATTATATTATATTTATTATTATTATTATTATTATTATTATTATATTATTATTATTATTATTATTATTATTATTATTTAACAAATATATCTTTTGAGCAGGAAA
>JABUQX010067425.1:47500-87256 GCA_015478945.1 Trachelipus rathkii
ATATATATATATTTTATATTTACCTTTAACGTGCTTTATCCCCTTTTCCAGGGGGTAACACGGGGGGGACCACAGGAAATCGAACTTTAAGCCGGCTTATCCCAAGCCAGCGCCACCAACGTGTTCGCAGTAGAGTTTTAATTCTTGCCCCCTGTATATTATATATATTATATATAATTATTATATATATATATAATATATATATATATTTAAATACTATATATATATATAATATTACTATATATTATATATATATATATATAATATATATATATTATATATAGTATATATAATATATAGATGATATGTATAATTTTGATTTTTTCTTAATATAAACTTTGATAAACATAAAATATATTTTTGCAAGAAAGAAACAAAGATGATTTGAAGAATATTAAAATTTTTTTTTTTTTTTTTTGGACAGACCCTCATTAGTGGTGTGGGCCATGGTGAGAAGATTGACAGACTTGAACTGAAAAGCTCTTTAAGAAGCAGACCTCGAAAGTCGAGATGTAAGCAAATGAATGAAAAGAAGGGTTTTAAAAAACTTTGTTGTACGTTTTGTAATCTTAGTTTTAAAAACAGAGATGAGTTTAAAAGCCATTTGAAGTCACATAGTGAAAGAATGTTTAGATGTGCTCACTGCAATTACGAATGTAAACGTAAAGACAACTTAAAAATTCATCTTTTGGTTCACTCGAACACAAAATTATTTAAATGTTCTGAGTGCAACTATGAATGTAATCATAAAGAAAGCCTGACATTACATAAGTTAACACATGCAAATATTAAATTATTTAAATGTTCTGATTGCAGTTATGAATGTAATAGGAAAGGTAATTTAAAACAACACTTGTTAATCCATGCAAATTTTAAATTATTCAAATGTTCTTATTGTAGCTATGAATGCAACCAAAAAAGAATTTTAAAAAGACACATGTTAACACATTCGAATTTTAAATTATTCAAATGTTCTGATTGTAGCTATGAATGTAATCATAAGTCACACTTAAAAAGACACTTATTAACACATACAAATATTAAATTATTTAAATGCTCTGATTGCAACTATGAATGTAATCGTAAAGATATTTTAAGAAAACACATGTTAAAACATTGAAATTTTTAAATTAAATTATTTAAATGTTCTAATTATAGGTATGAATGTAATCTTAAAGTTACAGATATTCAGTAGGGACGATTACAAACAGAAGAAGAAAGGTTGTATATGGCCGCCCAAAAACTGAACACTCGGAACAAAAAGGCACAGAAAACACGTAGAAAAGGAGAACATAAATGATAAATGTAGACTGTGTGTGTTACCAAGATACAGAACCTGTTCCTCACATTTTAGCAGGATGTCAAACTCTACTAAACCGACATCTGTATGCGAAAAGGCATAACACCATCTGTAAGTTAATATTTTACATTGTGTCAAAAGTACAATATAAGGATAGAAGCATCCAACTATTGAAAGCATAATCCCTTAGAAATAGAGGAAATGAAGAGGTACTGTTACTGTGTAATTGTGCAGTTCGAACGGATGTAACAGTCACCCACAATAGACCGAGCATTGTTGTAAAGGATAAGAGGGAATAGAGGTGGTAGTCCCAAGTGATAACAACTTGGTGGCATACGAAAGAGGAAAAGTACCAAAAGCTTAGATATGAAATTAAAAGAATGTGGCATATCAATGATATTTGTAGTGTTTCCAATAGTAGTTGGAACGTTGGGCGTAATAAAAAAAGTCTTGTAAAACATCTTTAGAAGCTCGCAGTATCCGATAACACTCTAGAATTAATCTTAATGATAATTAGAAAGAGCATCGGTTTAAGAAGATGTGTACTGATAATAATAAGTGCAGAATATGTAATGAAGAAAATGAATCAGTTATTCATATCCTTCCTGGGTGCTAAGCTACACTCCACAAACAATATTACACAGAAAGACACGGCTCTGTATGCAAACTTATTCATTGTAGACTATGTAAGAAATATTATTGATTAAATAATATGTATTTTCAAATAGTGAAATAGGAAAGAAAATAATGTGTTGAGAAAGATCCAAGTTGAAAAGAAGGAGAGGTTTAAAAGTCGTTAAAATGAAAAGTTAAAAGCTCTTGCAACAAAGATTGAATGAGCTTGTAGGGTTAGTACATTATGTGCAATAAAACAACTTTCATTTCTTGTCTTTTTTTTTTTTTTTTTTTTTTTTTTTTTTTTTTACAGAATGGTTTTTTTTTTTTTTTTTTTCTTTTTCTTTTCAAACTAATTAAACAAAGAATAAATAAAAATAAATCTACAAGGGATTGTACAAAAGAATAAAATAGTTTTAATTAAGATATATCAAAACTGGGGCTTTTTTGTGGGCCTGTTGGATACGTAAAGGGTATCATTTGTTGCCATATGCGATACAGCTTGTATGTATTCGGCTCATGAATAATTATATGTAATTATCTTTTTCAAATTTGAAAAAGGTAATAGACTTATTTGAAGTTTTTTTTTTAATTCTAGTTATAGTTCTTAGGTTAGTTTAAAGTATAAGTACTAGTGATAGAAGATAAAGAGTATCTAGATTGTCCTTCGTTTCCTTGTCAGGTATAAGAATTGGAGAGTAAGAATAAATGACTGGTTAATGGTGAGGGATGAAGAAGTGAAGTGTCCAGCAATTGAGATTAAGAATGGTAATAAAAGGGAATGGATGAGACAGTGAAAAATAATAACAGAGAGGATTAAGGATTAAAAAATCTATTACAGAAATAAGATTTAGTTTAAGAGAAAAAGCATAATGGATAAATTGATAAAAAAGGGAAAGTGAAAGTATGAGAGATTATATTTGCTGCATCTAAAGTAAGTGTTGTGAGAGTTACAGGAAAACGGCTTGATCGAATGCACGTTTCGGATGAGCGAGTAACAACTGGAATCAACCATGACAGAAGAAACAAATGTAAGTAAAAATAACATTTACATTTGGAAGTTTAAATATGCTGAAATAATTTTCTAACAAAATACACGATTAAAACATGTATTTGGAATGTATAATACAAGAGTTTAATGTAGTATTCGAGTATGACAGTTTGAGTGGAATTTTTATTCTTTGTTATAAGTGTTCAAAAAGTTTATTTACATTGTACATGTTGGATTAGTATTTCAATCATAAACATTTTGTTTTAATTCTAAACTTACTTAGGCCCTTTTTCTTTTCAATATTTAAAAGCGATACATAATTTGTTTAGAATTATTTTTATACAACTCATTATATCTTAATGTTATTTGCATATCATTCTTGTTAATAGTATTTTAAAATAAAACTAATTTTTACTAATAGTTACTTAATATTTATTATTTTATATTTCATTACAGTTTATTTTTCCGGCTTTTTTTAAGGGAGTATTTTTACAACTTATTTGTTTAAGAAATAAATTTCATACATCTTTTATTTCATTTTTGCACGTTGATTCATTTATTTTAATAAATAATCAAAAAAGTATTTTAATAAATTTGATAATTGAAGTTCTGTACCGGAGTGCCAAAGATCCGGTACATCATTGATAGATATTGTGTAGATATTGGAGAGACGAACGGAAAGCGTGAGATTTATTTGTGTTCCTTGAATGCAAAGCACAATAAATTCACCATTTTTGGAAAAGAATGAGAGAAATGTTGCCGATGAAAGGAATATAGACGGAAATCCGAACCCTGGGTTCTTCACATCATCAGCATAGCGGCATGTAATATTATGAAAAGTAGAGAGGAAATGGGATTGATAAAAAAGAAAGTTAATGAATTTGTCCAAAAACAAGGGGGGTGGAAATATGGTTAAAACTGGCATCTAAAGTGATAAATGAAGTTGGATCTTTGATGAAAATTGTGTATATTGTGGTAAGCTACTTTATTGACGAATTTATCCAACTTAAAAAGCAAATGTAATTCAAATTTAAGAGGTAAGGTAATAATTAAAGCAAAAGTGAGAGACAGAAATTAATTTAGCAAGGAATAGTGATAAAGGACCCAAAAAAGTTTTTAACGTTCATAAATTTAAAAGTAACAATAGGACAATTGGTTCAATTAAAATATATGAAAATATAGAAAGTTCAGATAATGAATTGTTCAACATTTGCAATGCTTATTTTGCTTCAATGTTTACTGAGGAAAGATTGGATAATAGTTTGGAGACTAGTAGTACTGGTATGAATGTAATAAATACTTAGATAGAAATTGAGGTTAAAAAAAAAGCTACCAGGTCATATTGACCCAAGTAAAGAAGCCGGTCCTGATGGTTCGCATGGTAGAATTTTGGAGGAGGGTTGTAGCAGCATTGCAAAAGCGCTATATTTGATTTTTAAACTATCTATAACATTTGGTGAGGTACAAAAGGACTGGAAAACAGCATATGTTATATCTATCTATAAGAAAGGAAGATTTGGGAATTATAGGCCAGTTAGCTTAACATCACTGGGTGTAAAAATCTTGGAAAAGTTACTAAAAGATCATATAGAAAAATATTTGTTTGAAAAAAAAGATGTATGAATGTTGGAGAGAGTGAGCCTTGTCACGATAAAGTGGAGTTTCTTCCCGGAAGCTGCTTAGGATTATTCAGTGGTGCTAGCAGCCTCTTGCACCAGACGCCACAGAACTCCCCCCAGTGACAATGCCGCGAGCAGACTCCGCTCTCCGGACCTGAAAGGACGTCGGGTAGTATCGTGTAGTTGTCAGGTGAGAGCTAGGTGTGCACACATTAAGGTCACCGAGAAGGCTTATAAAAACTATTATATACTTCCACATATATATCTCTTCTATTTTGTATTTATTTTAGGATATAAAAACTATTAGCTATATATTTTCACATACGGTATCTTCTTTTTATTAGTTTTAGCGCAGTGGTTTCCAAACTTTTTCAGCTTGTTACCCAATTTAACTACCCCATTAAGCAAAATACCCCTTTCACAAAATGTTGTCAACATTATGGCTAAATTAAGAAACATTAAGAATATAGAGACAGTAAAAAGCCACATGGGCCTATCGAGACTGTCCCAGTCAACCCACTACCCAAACATCATGCAAATCTTAGCACCTAGAACTAATAAGTTTGTTCTTAACTACAAATCCACCAATTTGGTTTAGTCAAAACTAATGATATATAAATATGATACCCAAACCATCCAGATGCTTTAATAACTAAGTTATGGTCACACATGCCATCTAACTATAACTATATCACAACTAAAAACTCGCCAATTTGGCTTCGTCAATATATTATATGATTCCCAACCCATCCATAAACGAATCTAACCCTTTCTTAAATGTTGCAATCGAGTCACACTCAACAACCTCCTCTGGCAGACTATTCCAAAATTTAACAACCCTATTACTGAATGCATGCTTTCTTATATCAAGATGGCATGCTTTCTTCTTAATTTTCTTATTATGACCCCTGGTCACCTGTCCATGTTCTACTATGAAAAATTTATTGGTCTCTATGTTATCAATAGATGTAAATATTTTGTAGACTTGTATCATGTCCCCTCCGAGAAATCGCCTTTCTACAGAAAACATTCCTAACTCCTTCAGCCTCTCCTCATAGCTCTTACCCTCAAACCCAGAAATCTAAGTCTTTCTTTAAATAAGGGGCCCAAACTTGTGCACAATACTCTATTACTGGCCTAACATAGCTATTATACAGTTTACTTATTACTTCCTTGCTCTTGTAGACAACATTGCGATTTATTATGCCCAGCATCTTATTAGCTTTATTTCTAGCTTCCAAACACTGATTAGCTACTTTCAAATTACTGCTTATAATCACACCTAAAAAAATTCTTTTTTAATGTTTAGAGACTCAAGCCAATCCCCATTCATATCGTAATTAAAACTTTATTTGAGTAACCTAGGTGAAGAACCTTACACACTATTAAGTTCATTTGCCATATCTGCCCACCCAGAAGTTTATCAGATCATTTTGAATCTTTATACATCCTTCACTATTCTAACTGAGGTGGCCACTTTGGTATCATCTGCAAACTTAGAAACCTTGCATTTAAGTCCCTGGTCTAAATCATTTATATATATGAGAAACAACAGTGGCCTCAGCACTGAACCCTGTGGGACACCACTCTTCACTATTTCCCATGATGATTTATTCCCATTTTAGTTGTACATACAGGGTTCTATTCCCCAACCACTCTTTAATCCAACCATGTACCTCTCCTACCACATTGCAATAACTTTTCATCAGCCTTATGTGGGGAACCTTATCAAAAGCTTTACTAAAGTCTAAATATACAATATCAACTGGATCTCCTCAGTCGATACAGTCAGTAATGTATTAAATTCTAAAAGGTTTGTCTGACATGACCTACCCTTTCTGAAACCGTGCTGGGAGTCATACAATACCTTGTTATCTTCTAAATATTTCTCTATATGACCTTTCAGTAACTTTTCCAGAACCTTTACAACCAGAGATGTTAAGCTAACTGGCCTATAATTTTAAATCTTTCCTTACTACCTTTCTTATAAATAGGCACAACATATGCCATTTTCAGTCATCTGGTACCTCACCAAATGCTAGATCGCTTAAAAATCCAAAGCAGTGCCTTTGCAATGATATAACACCCTCTTTCAGAATTCTACCATATATACCATCCAGGGCCTGCAGCTTTACTTGGGTCAATATAGTTCAACAAACGTTTTATATCTTTTACATCAAATTCAAATTCTGTAAGTCTATTAGGTACATGCATACAAGAACTATTAGTCTCAGTAATATCAATCTTTCCTCAGTAAACACTGAAGCAAAATAAGCATTGAAAATGTTGACCATTTCCTTATCTGAACTCACTAAATTTTCATCAATTTTAATTGGACCAATCGTCCTATTCTTACTTTTAAATTTGTTTATTTTATGGAAAAAACTTCTTCAGATTCTTATTACTATTCCTTACTAAATTAATTTCTGCCTCTCTCTTTTATTCTTATTGATTGGTTAAGTTCATTCTATTTTTCTATAATTTTCTAAATCATCTTCCTAATACTACCTTTGAATATTTTTAAAACATCTACGCTTTTCATTAATTTTCTCTCTTATCTCTCTTCTCTATGCAGGTTTTTCTTTGCCACCCTAATGGGTTATCTTTAACAAACATACTGACTGAATATTCGTTAAAATTTGCTTAAAAAATGTTCCCACATGATAAAACAATTTTGGTCTTTAAACTCTTTATCCCAGTTAGTTGTACTAAGCATGTCTCGAAATTTGGTAAATCGCCATTTCGGAAATCTAAGATCTTTTCCTTATTAACTTGCAATTTGGGCCCAGATATTACATTTATATTAAATCTAATTATATTATGGTCACTAAGTCCTAAATTCTCCTCAACTCTAACTTCATCCACCATACTTTCATCGTTCGTTAATTATTAGGTCTAGTAGTGCATCGTATCTTGTGGGTTCTTGAACCATCTGGGTCCAAAAAGTTATCTAGTATACAACATAGATCACAGAACTATTATAATTGTCGAAAAAATAACTTTACAATGAATGCGGAAAATTAAAATCACCCATTATGACTATACCTTTTTCTTTACTGTAGTGGCATGCAGTCTCTATTTCTTTTTCACAATTTCCACGTCTAATTCTTGACTCTGGCCAGGAGGGTCTATAAAATACCCCTATTCTAAATGATTTATTGCATTGTATGTAAGAATATCTACCCACACCGATTCAACATCAAAGTTTATTTCATTGTTATTATTACAATGTATAAATATTGCTTTTAACATAAGCGCCACACCACCACCCTTCTTTCCTCTACGCTGTTATAAATAAAGTGATATCCGTCTATTTCATATTCTTGAATCTCCATATATTCTTCATTAACCCATGCCTCAGTTATGCAAATAATGTCTAGATTCTCATTTATGGTATAACTAATCAGCTCATCTTTTTTTATTTCTAAGGTTATGAGCATTTGTGCAAAAGCATTTGATAGCAGTTATTTTTATTATCATCATCATTATTTGAACCTGTAACAACACTAGCTTTATTTATCTCCCCACTATAATAGTTACCATTGCTATTATTTGTATCTAGATTTATCCCCCATAACTTTACCTAGTTTTTGCTAAACAAGTCTCCAAACTGGTATTGAAAAGCTCAACTACCTTTACGACTCAAGTGAACTCCATCTGCTGCAAAAGATCTTTCATCCAAGAAATTATTTCTTGAAAAAAAACATAATATTTTCTGAAAAACATAATTTCCTAACCCTTTCATTTTACACCTAAGCCCCTTCATTCCTGACCTGTGCCTAACCTAGGTAAAATCCCAGAAATCATGCTTCTTCACTAGCTTTCATCTTCTGAATCAATCTCCTATAATCTGCTATTAATTCTTCTGACCTTCTATGTCTATATTTTGTACCCCACATGCACAATCACATCTGAATCAACATTTGTAGAATCAATCTCTCTATCTATCTATCCACGATATCACTTTCTATAACCTGGATAACATACTCTCAATCGTTTCTTTTTTATTCTTTTGAAAAGTCCTGTCTAGGTATCGTGTCATAGAGTCCCCAATTACCAATGTTTCAGTCTTCCCTTCAGAAAACTCAACATTACCATTGGCACTCTCTGATCCCTCCCCATCTGGAAGACAGTCGAACCTGTTACTTAAAACGCAAGAGATATTTTCTTTTATTTACTTTATTGTAGCAGTGAATTTGAACATTGTGCTTCCTAATGACTATTGGCAAAGTCCAAAAAACATCAGCGGGATGGATGGAGCTGCATGGTTGAAGCTAGTTGAGAATTCTTGGCTTCGTGGTTGAAAGTGCTAGCCTGGCATCGTTTGCAACATTCATGGGAGTCCTCTTTTCTGTTTTCATCCCCAGCACAGTTGAGAACCCCTTCTCGCAGAGATACGTTGTTGAGAATTATTCCAACAACTTCAGGGCTCTCTTGGACAGTTGCGAGTCAGCAAGTCGTGAAATCCAAAAGGAATCTGCATTATGGTTTTGGAATTCAATTTTCAAGGCTTCATTTGCTCACATTGTGATCCACTCCTACTTTGCAGCTAAATCATCATCATGAATGGCATCATCAGGTGCAGAGAAGGGATGAATGATCCACTGAAGATTGACTGTTTCTTGGTCACTGTCTGGAAAGTAGCGATGCTTGTTTGTTTCAAGCCCCTTCAAAAGCTCACTCATCTTTTTGTTGATGATCTGTAGAAGTGATTCAGCATTATTCTCCTCAACAAACCGGTCTAGGGTATGGAACTGGACGATCACTCTATTTTCCAAGCGCCGAATCCAGAGTTGCAGTTTCCCCAGAAATGCAGTCAGAGTTTGATGTGCAGCAATGACAGTCGTGTTCCGACCCTGGAATTGCAGATTACCACTATTCAGCTCCGCAAATATGTCAGTCAAGTAACAAATTTGAGCAAGCCACTCCTTATCAGTGAATTTGGTAGCAAAAGGAGATCCTTTTTGTTCCTGGAATTCCTGAATAGCCTTTCGGAGCTCAATGGCCCGACATACAACCTTGCTTCGTGGCAACCAGCAAGCGTGGGTGTGGAAAGCAGAACTTCATACTGTTCTCCCATTTCCTTGCACAGCTCCTTGAATATACGCGAATTCAAATCCCTGGACTTGATGAAGTTGACGATTTTCAACACATCTTCAAACACTAACTTCAGATTACCAGGCAGGCTTTTCGATCCAAGAGAGTACCGATGAATCATGCAATGATCTACAGAAATTTGTGGATTCACAGCTTGGATGAGGCTCCGTAATCCACGATGACCACCCATCATCGACGGAGACCTGAATTAAAAATAAAATTTATCATAGTTGTGTCAGTTGGTTATTCTTACTGATCTTTTGTGCTATAATTATATGGTTTTAATGTAATTAAATTTATAAGACATTTAATTTTCAAAACATTTAAATAAAATTAAAAACATCTCTCTCTATCTGTTAAACACTGTTCCAATCCAATCCATTAATGTCAAAGAAACTGTTGATGATATTGAAGATATTTTCTCCCTTCGTGGTTGACAGCAGATCCTCGCATAATAGGAACTCTTCTTTGATCATGTCCTGGCGGACGTAATGGACGAACCCAAGGAGAGGAGCACAAATTGCAAAGAGAATTTGATATATGAAGTTCCCTTGATCTCTGTTGTAACTTGGGACAGGATATCTGATGCCATGTCATCGACTCGTCGGCGGATTGTGTTGTTTGATAGAGATATGGCACTCAGTTTCTTCGCTTGATCATCCCCACATACCTTGCTTACCATCTGGTATGCACAAAGGTATAATCAGATTCTCCGCAATGGTGTGGCATTTCTGTTGTTCGGTAACTTTATATGCAACATAGTAGGATGCTTCGACCGCAGCTTGAAGCTTTTGGGTTTGATTTCCAGATGAACCGAACTGGATATTCTTCAGTGGTACAGTCCGGCGCTGAAAATAAGCCTGATCCTCAATTTGAAGGTTTGGATGCCAATTCTGCAGGTGTGCTGAGTTTTGATGGCTTGAGGCTTTCATTTGTCAACACTTCGTGACATACCACAAACTGTGGCCGATCCTCTCCACCAGAAGGTAAATTCACAAACCCACGACGAAAAAAGGCGTCAGAAAGTGCGCTTTTTGGACATTTTATTGTTTTATCTGCATCAAAAGAAGAAAAAACTGCATAAAAAATAGTAGATAAATGTTAACAATGCTGCCTGGGCTGATGCTCACAGAGAAACTGACAGTGTAAAATAGAGGCAGCCTCAATCAGTGAGTGACGTCGATGAGTCATCAGGGTTGCCACATACTTTTCTTTTCTTTTTCCTTTTTTTTTACTTATTTTTTCAAACTTTTTCTCTTGTCCCCTAACACCCCTCCGTTACCCCCGAAAAATTAATAAATTACCCCCAGTTTGGGAACCAATTTTTAGCGGAATTTATATTTTTGTCTCCATTGGATATAATTGTACAGAATTTCACTAAAAAATCACTATAGTTCATTACTGATTCAATAACGGTCGTGATCGTAGCTCGTGTTTATTCAAATTAATAATCAAAAATATTCAGGGTATGGAGGTAAATTGTCTTAATTTCTTTCAAATATATCTAATACTTTTTTATTCTCTTTGCCTAATACCTATCTATCAAATTACCATTTTACCTACTAAGTTATTTAAGTGCTAATTGACTAAAGCCACAAGGCAGAATTATCTTATATATAGGGCTTCAAGAAGACTATAAAGCTAAAAAATATTTGAAAACCAATTAAATTCAAGGTAAGACTTATGTATATATATATAACTCTATATTATATATATATATTTTTAATTTTATGAAGAAAAAAAACTCTCTTACACTCTGTGTAGTTGGTCCGCACCTGCAGAAGCTTGAAAAGTACGGTACAGGCGGCACAGGATTATCGAACAGAGTAGCGCCCAATAGAATAAACTTGATTTGATAGTTGTTAGATTGATTTGATGGGTGGGCAGATCTGTTTGGTATTGGGTGTTCAGTGTGCTCTGGGATCCACTTGTTTGAGAGGGTTAAGATTCTGATCTTGAATAACACCTTTAACCAGACAATATTATGTTACAAAGAATTGAGGCATTGTCTGTCAGTGGCGTTTCTTCCCAGAGGCTCTTAGGGTTTCTTAGTTTGGGTTTAAGAATTCAAGATATACAATATATATCATATATATATATATATATATCTATATATATATCTCTACTATACATATATATATATATATACATATATTTCCCTACCCCCCTCCGCCCCATAGCTTTCATTTAAGTTCTCTTGTTCCTCTCACTATATCATATCTGCCATGTATATCTCCCTCCTCTCACTCTCTCATATATGTCTCATATCTCTCCTCCTCTACCTCTCTCTCTGCCTCTCTATCTTACTATCTCTATATATATATCTCTCTCTACTCATATTATTCTCTTTTGATATTGGAATAACTTTCCTTAGCAGCAAACACATTCTTATATGTTCTTTTCTTTCCCTTTAATTAATTTTTAGTCTTTTTATTTATTTTAGTTTCTCCTTGATTTCTCTTTAACATCTCAATTTCATTAATAAGAACATTACTTTCATTGATATTTTAAACTTTATCTGGAGAAAAAAATTAATATTAATCATATCTCTACCACATGTTTTTATTCAGTTGAGTTCGTTTTCTAACAGGACTCAATCCACATTTATAATGATCTTGTTTTAGTTTCTGATCTTTGAACCATATGAGTGCTTTATATTATATAATACAACCACCACGTTTGCTGTTTATGTGTCACGTCAACTTGCTGTCGCCTTCAGAATTTTCAATACCACTAAAGCACGAATACCGTTATTTGGTTAAATGGTTTTAACCCTGTTTCTGTTTTTAGTTAATTCAAACAGTTCTTAACTGTCATAAATTCATATCTTAAGTTGTAAAATCATAATGTGTCTTTTAGTGAACCATATTTTCTTTAAATCAAAAGATTTGATTTTACAGTATAGTAATTCCCTAATTCTTTCATTGAATTTTAGCTTACTGACAGGCTTCTAAATATTTTTTACTTTATATTCCTTTAGTATATTCCACTGATTTTCTAGTTCGTAACAAAGCCCCACTGTTATGAAACTGTGGGTGTTAAAACAAAACTGAGGTCAGATATGGAATCAACAATAAAGCCATAAGAATCGCCTATTAATGTTGAAGTTTTTAAAAAGTTTGTTTTCGTCAGCCTGTGTTATTATAAAATTTGAAGTTATTTTGGTATAAATATTAAGAGAAAAGGATAATATATAATGAACTTTATTTTATCCATAAAGAATTATTATCTCTAGTCATAGAGAATTATAATCTTGTAATCTCTAGAGTAATAGAGAATTATAATCTTGTAATCTCTAGAGTCATAGAGAATTGTAATCTCGTAAAGAAAATGGGAAATTCATCCTGATATGATGTCATTATTCAAAGTCATCCTAACCTCACTAATGATTCATAATTATGGTTTAAGAAAAGCATTATCTCATTCTTTTCATTGGAAGAGTTCGCACGAACTCAACTAGTGTCTCTCTATAAAAGCAAATTTTCGTGATTACATAAAATACTCAACAATTCGCAAGAAAAATCAAACTCGTTCGAGGACAAAAATGTTTGTAAAAAGGTCACTTGGTATCAGCTAAATCTTTACTCCTTTGAAAGTATTAAACTTCACCGAAAAAAAAATACAAAAATAAAATAAAATCGATTTGCTAGAATAAAAGTTTTCTGAACGCGATCAACTGTTACAGTATCCTAATAGAAGGAGAGAAGTACGGTGATTTATATATTTTTTACCTACACTAAGAATATCCTAATTTCAATATTAATAAATGTAGCTACTATTAAAATGACGCCTAATAAATTTCTTAAAGTATTGCTCAAGGTATGAAATAAAATAATAAAACATAAAAATAACAATGAGATACTCATTTAAATGAAATGAAGGCAAGCGAAATATGGGCTTATCATAAATTACGTATAACTCTGGAAGAAGAGGGTGGTCTTTGCTAGTGTTATGAGACGTTACAATGAAAGGAAGGGAGTCTCATTTCTGGAATTACGTTACTATTCAGTGTGAGATTTTTTTAAGTCAACATGTATTATTATGTCATCTGTATTTCTTAAGTAGGGAGATCCTGTAAATTTTCTGGTTCTATTTGGCTTATTTCTTCTGTCCAGTTTTTATCATGGTCATTGGTCTGGCGACTTTAGATCATTATGTTTCCTGTTCCTATTTAATCAATTAAGTTGTTACAGTCCCGAAATCAAACCTATATAATTATTTTAGAAATTGATCTTGAGTTCATATTTTCTAGTAACACTGTTCGCTTTTACTGTTTCCTGGATTTCTGGATATATCAGTGCATTTTTTTTGGGTGGTAGTTTATGTTGCGAGGGGTTTTTTTTTATTTTCTTTTCTCTTTTTTGTTGGTGTTTGTCATCTCGTCTAGTGCCTTGGGTCGTCTTGGAGTTCTGATTGGAGTACTAGGTCTTGGTATGAATTTTGGAGTTACGCGATTTGTTCGCTCTATCCAGAGTTAATTGGAGCCTTGTTAGGGGTGGCAAGCTGGGTCGGTGGCAGCTTTCGCTACGCGAGATCCTTTGATCTGTCCTGGAATTAAAACTCAACATTCTTGACCTTACTTTAAGGTTTCTAAAAGCCTTTGGCGCGGGCCATTTTGTTTAAAGGCTCGTTGACTTTTTTCTTCACTGGGCCCCTCCTTATTTGTTTATCTTTTTTTTTTTTATCTCTAGTGTTTTTGGTTTCAATCTCTCCTAACCTTTTCTTCAGATGTTCCACAGGCAAAAGTCCCCTCGTACGGTGACGAAATGTTTTTAACACTTTTGTACTGCAAACTGGTCGGACAAACGATCGTATTTATTTGATTTCCCATGGATTAACTACTGCTTCCGTGAGGGGAGGGGGTCCCTCGGAATTCGCCTAGCGCATAACGGAGCTGATTGTCTCTGGCATGGAGGAGTATTTTCCCTCCTTTTTCCCCTCAACTAAAACTAACTAACCTTTGTTTAACGCTTCTTCTTCTCTTGTTATACGCCGCAGAGACGCTTCTTTCGGGAATTACGGTCATGTTAATTACTGCTTATACTGTATATGCTATAATGCATAATTCATCCCCGAATTGTGAGAAATCTTTTCCCCGTGACACTATAAAATGCTTTCTACATACAAAATGCAATGATCTTTCTGGTTTGTCCTTAGATTTTGATTCACCGCAACTCCTTTAGAATTTGGTATGCCTCAGGTCTTTGCCTTCCGGAGAAGATAAAAAAAATACTTGTTCTGCAAAAAATATAATGTTTTCTCGCGAAAAATTTAAAGATGACAAGTAACATTGATGATATTTAATAATTGAAATACCTGTATTAAATATTTTACTACTGGACGAAAAAAACGAAATAGAGTGACAAAGTATTTGCCTATAAAGAAATAAATTGATGAATACCATTCTCTTTTATGTTTTGTTATTCCTTTTCGTGTTAAACAAAGGGAATAAGATTGTTATTTTGGATATTTGTTATAAAAGATTTTAAATATAATGCACTTGTGTCATTTGATGTTATGGTTCGTATAGTAGTTTAATACATTATAACTGAGTAGTGGACATATTTTTATTCTTAGTATTGCAGTTTGCGAACGAATGTGTAATGATAATAAGGTGGTTGCGTTGATGAGTGGTTATTTTAGTGGGTTTTTATGGTTGTTTTTTGTGTTTTGAGATAAGTGCGTATCGTTTAGGGTGTTTTTTTTATTTTAGGTTATGTTATATATTAGTATAGGTTTTATAGTATATGCGTATGGTATTTAGGTTTGATGGAGGGTACTATGGTTAGGTAGGTGTTAGTTTTGAGGGGTGGTAGATTTTATTTTATTTGAGGTTAGTTAGTAGTTATGAATTGTGTTGTTTTTGGTTTATTTTTGTATATTAGTTATGAGTTGAGTTGTTGTGATATTGATGAGGTTGTGTATTGTTTGGAGGTTATAGTTATTGTGTGGTGTGGTAATATTGATGTATAATATTTGTGTGTATTAATTGTATTATATGATGTTTTAGTTATATTTATTGATATTGGTTATATTATTATTTATTTATGAGGTCTTTTGTTATGTGGTTATTTATTTTTTTATGGGGGTATTTATGTAGGTTTAGATATTATTAGGTGTATGTTTTTTTTAGTATATTTAGTGGGCTGAGAGTGGCGACGGGTTGAGTATTTGTACTGTGGGTTATGTGTTAATATATATAATAGTTTAGTGATGTTAGAGATTTATTGTGCTTGATATATAATGTTGGCGCATTATAGTTTAAAGATGTTAAGTGAGAAGAGAACTACATAGGAGTGTCTTTTTATAGGTAATAAGTAGTGAATTTAACTGCGCTTCTCTGGGATTTGGGAACACCTGTTTTCGAGCGATTGTTGCGTAGTGATAAGGGAAGGAATCTATTCCCTGTTGGGTGCCCGGTGCTTTATCAGCTTTGAGCTAATCGCGTTCCATCTCAATAAAGAGAGATTTGAATTTTCATTTCTCCACAGATTTGGAAGATATTTTCAAGGTATATCATGTTGCGGTGGTTAAATCCAGAGTAAGGCAGTTTAATTCTTTACCTTCCATTATATGTTCTTTCTTAACATCTATATTTATATTGGCGATTATTATGGCAATTAGTTGGAACATCAGAAAATTTAAATGAACGAGGTATGGTTACATGGTTCTTTGTGGGTGTTTGGTTTGGTTGTTGTTGGACACCTTGGTGATATCGCTTCTTGACGGGATGTCTTCGGTTGTCTTAGGGAAAACGGTTCTTGGTGATATCCATGATCCTTTTGTTGAGGGTTTGGATGTAAGGCTTCAGTTTTGTAAAAGGTTCAACCGGGAGAGGAGTGATTGGGTCCCTGTTATCGCGGGCAAGGGCAGCGTATGGTTAATGTGTTCGCTGATGAGGAGAGGCAGTTGAGGAGGTTCTTTTACTGTGTTTTCCTCATTTATATTTGTGTTGTCTTGGCTGATGATAGGTGATTATTATATATAGTGTTTTTGTATATTTTTGTTTGTATTGTTTTATTGATTATGGTGTATTATTTATTAATTATTATATTAAGTATATATATAGTATATTATTTATTTATATTATATATTTATATTTTATGATATATTTTTTATGATTATTATTTATATTATTATATATTATAGTTAGTTTTATATATATATTAGTATGTATGTTTGTTATGTTATGTTAAGAGCACTGGTTAGTGATTGTTTTTTGTTTATACACGCCTTTGGGTTTTTTTTATAAAAGTAAACGCTTGCACTAGTTAAAACTTTTATTTTATTTTTAAAAAATGCACATTATTATTCTTCCGAATTAACGACACATGTATCAGGTTTTTGATGTACTGGATTTAAAACTTTTTTGGAATTGGCGAATATTACATTCGTGAAATATCAATAATATCTTGACTAAGAGACTTTGCGGTTTCCAATTCAGGATATCTTCTTCGTTGTCTTTGATATTGCACTGTTTTCCGATCATTTCGACTGGATTGGAATCTTCTTTTATTTCTAGAGATTTTTTGTTCTTAGGTTGAGCTTCATTACGTTATTTAAATTTTTTCTTGTTGATTATTTTTTTAAGAGTAGTTATTTATTTGTCTTGAGGTTAGATTTTTTTTGGGTGTTCGAGAGTCTGTAGTAATATTCTAATTTTTTTTATACATTTTCCTTGTGTATGTATTTCTATTATTATTTAGCTTAATTAGTTAATTAAAAAAAGAAACTTATTATATTCATACTTTTTATTTTTTAGGGGTTTCAGGTTATGAGCAAATTTTTAATGATTTATTGTTTATTGTATTGCTTAAATATATATCTATTTACTGATTTCTAATACTATTTTTTTTATTTATTTGTTGTATGTAATTTTGTCTGTTTTGGTGAGTTTGGTTGTAGTAATTGTTTGTATTGTGTTGTGTTGTAATGTGTCTTAAAGTATGTTATCTGCTTTCCTTTAAAGTATATTATTTTGTATATTTTTAGTGTGTTTAAAGATGTTATATTTTTTATGCAGAAAGTGTTTCTATGAGTTCTTCCTTTTGTTGTGGGTTGAGATGGTGTACAGAGAGTGGGCTGCATTTGTTGTTCCATGTCGTGAGGTGGTGTTATTTTTATTATTGTGTTTCATTTCTTGGGGACCATTTTTGGATATAAATAGTTAAGTCATATGTGTGCTGAATTTTTCTTTCTTTGTATGAATTGTATCTTAGATAATTAGGTATTCAGCAGATATGTTAGAGAAAATCTGCTAACGTTTTTCGCTTTTGTTGATTATTCTTTTTTCTTCATCTTGCTTTAAGGTCTCGGTGAACACCACTGATATTAGTTTATGTAGATTTCTGTGCTCCGACATATGATACACTTGTTATGTTGTCCCGTCTGGGCGACTTAGAAATTTCCTCTGCAGAAATTCTTTTCATAATCATTAGGATGGCTATTATGATGTCGCTTAATCTCTTTCAGTAAGTGTGGCTTTGGCACCTTTGGTTAGATAAGAGATTTGGATTTTGTCACCTTTCTTGGCTTGTGTTACTTGAAACTTGAGCACTGGTTTTTCGATTTTTTTCTAACTTTATGGAATGCTCAGTAATGGAAAGGTCTCTTGTGGATATTTGAGGGAAAGTGTGGTTGCTATTTTTTTTTGATGGTTGATGGTGGTGTGGTATGAATATACCTAGTGTAATGTGATGGTTGCTGTTTGCATCAACTTTTTCTGGTTCCATAAAAGTTATTAATCGTATGTGGCTTTAAAATGAATTTATATTTGTATTCCATCAGTTTACACATTTATGATTAGTTTAGGTTTTTCCTATTTTATGTTGTTATTTTGTTATTATTTTTGAGCAGTGTATATTTGTTATTTGTTTTGTAGAATTTGCGTTTGGCATTATGTATGTGGTGTAAAAGAAACAAAAATTATAATATAATTATTATTCGTCTACATAGCGGTGCCTAGTACTTGGCATTTTATGTAAATCCGGAGAGGGAGGTATGTGATATTAAGTTTCTTTGGTTAATCTTCAGCATATATATATTTGCACTTAATGTGTATGGGGTACTTGGGGGTGAACCCATGCGAGTTCCTGGATTTTTTGTAGGTTAGAAATTGTTTCTTTGGAATTGAAAAAAACTATGTTTGAGAGTGAGAGTTATGAGTTCTTTTATTAGTGAAAAGGCGAAGGGGGAGTGATTTAGTTTGTATTGTTGTTTATCAGAAATGTAATTTTTTCTTATCTCAAGGGCGAAGGGATGACCATAACGAAGGAATAAGGTGATGTGGATCATCAAAACATAGAAATTGTGTGTTTGCAGTGGATTTTTAAATGTTGTAATTTTTAAATTATTGTAATGTCTGTGTTGAGTTTTTTTTTTATGTGTGTTTTTTGCCATATGTTATTGATAAGCTTCGTGTATATGTTTTTTTAGATTATGAGCCAAGGCTGAGAGTTTTTATAAAGCCTAAAAATAAACTACTGTATTCATTACTCAACATTTACTAGTACCTACACAAACTACATTCCTTCCAACAAACACTTTTTCTATTTACCTTTCCTACTATTTTCCTAAAAAATTAAGATAACAATCTACATTCAATAAATTACATTAACCTTAAATACATTTACTATCTAAACTACCACTTGCCCCTCTTTGTGTATAAAAATAACTTTCCATCCTCTTCAAAGTCCACATCTCCCCAGACCCAATGCTCTATATATACCTATAGACTTGTTGTCTATCCATTGTTTTTGCTTAAATATCCTACATTGGTGTGAGACAACGACTTTACAATGAAGAAGAGTTCAGCACACTATACTTAACGACTAGATAACCAAAACATCTTCAATTAGGAATCATAGGATCATCTATAATATCCCCCTACCCCATTCAATGTCAGCCTCGTTTACCTCTCAGAGGCCGACAAAGGAAAGCTCATAGAACTCTCTGGCATAAATCTAATTTTAAATCACATAGGATATATTCTGAATAGTGTCGAACTATATTTAGACACTACATCACTCCTTCTATCCTACCGTATCATCTCACATTCATAAACATAGATAAAAAGATGTATAACAAACTCCACAACCCCTGTCCCTATTAGCAACTCTATAATCGTATCACAAATCTTCTCGTTAATATAAGTATGATAATATAATATGTATTAGTGTACCAAAGCAACACCTTGCTTATAGAGCATAATACCACATAGGATAAATTATAAATAAATTCTGTTCTAGCGGTCGCCATCCTTAACCTCAAGTAAAATAATACTACTCTAAGATAATTATCCTAAGATACATAATAATGTCCAGCAACACACTACAAGTATATTATCTTTGTCGTAGAATAAAAGGAATTCCATTTATTTCGCAGGTCTGGTTAAAAGGAGTGAAATCTGTGAATATCAACGACAAGCTGAATAGGTTTCCTGTTAAGGATACTGTTATTAAGTCGGTCTTTGTCAATATTATTTTCTACGTGTTATTTGTCATTCTCTAAAATAATCCTATATCTTTCACTTTTGATACATAATATAATTAAAATTTCGTAAAATAATTTATGTGCATTTTTTTAATAAAACAAGTTTTACCTACGGATATTTTTTTACGTTTTCTTTTATTTAAATAACCTAAAGGAAAAAAATATCGTTTATTACATACTAAAAAAGAAAATAAACTATTCGTCAAAAATATATATTAACCTATTAATATATATATATTTCTTAAATATATATTTATAATATTATATTATTAATTATATATATATTTTTATTATAGTATATATATAACTATTTTTATATATATTGTATATATATATATACTATATATATATTATTATATTTTATATATATAATATTATATTATTATATCTTTAGAATTATATCAAATTCCCAGTGATATATTTGCTAAAAATATTTATTAGGACATCTACAAAAGTTCTTGAATTATTGGGGAAAGTAACTCTTTGCATAATGAAATCTTCTTTGAACAAATCTATTTAGCAAAAGTTAGCCATAAAAATCAAATTCGGTTGAATTATAAAATAAATTGGGTGAAGCAACGTAACAAACGATAATAACATCCTGTTCATTATTGGTATTTATTTAAAAAATAAAAAATAAATAAATTATAATTTATTATGTGTTTATGATTTCGCAGTTTTGTGTTTATATACATATTTGTGCTGTACTATAAGTTTAATATGTGTGTGTTTAGGGTGATGCATAGTCCTTATACGTGCTGTTTTCTTTCTATGATTAGATACGGATGGTCGTTGTGGTTCATGTTGTTAACTGTTATCTTATCTGCTTTTTATATAACTTTTATATCCCTTAAATCCTAAGGTAATGGTTTTCAATTGTTGATATTTGGGTCCTATTTATTTTATGCTTGTATTATATTATATTATAGTATTATTTTTATATTTATATATTTTATATTTTATTATATAGTATATAATATATAATATATTATATTTTATTTATATTTTTTAATTTAATATATAATTATATATATATATAATGTCAAGATTATATTACTTTATTATTTTATTTTATATATATTGGTATTTATATGTTATTATTATAATTAATGTATATTAATTATATTTATATATTATATTTATGATTATTTTTATGAGTTATTTATTTATATTGTATAGTATATATAGGTTATGATATATGGAGGTAGTTTTTTTGGTATATAGGTATTTTTAATATTTTATATATATATATAGGTATTTTATTAGTGAATATGATTAGGATATAGGGTATGTAGGGTGTTTATAGTTATTTAGTATTATTTTTATAGAGGTTATATATTTTAGTTGAGGTTGATAGGTATTTATTATGGTGTTATATTTGGGTGGTTATAAGTTTATTGTTTTTGTGGGGTGATATTGATATATTTTTATGTGTGTTGGGGTTGGGTGGGTGTTGTGTTTAGGTGTGTTGTGGCTGGTGGTGATTGTTTTGTGGAATAATATAGTATAGGCTAATATTGTTATTGAGCTGATATTTGATATAGTAGTATATATGATGAGTTTTATTAGAGTGAGTGTTTTTTGGAGTATTATAGTTAAGTTATATTATGTAGATGAGGGAGTAAGGTGAGGGTGAGGGTAGGGGTTATTATGGGGTATGTTGATGATTATTGATTGGTAATTATTGTTATATAGTAGAGTATATCGAGTATTGATATATGAGGTATATATAGTATGATTGTGATGTGTATTTAGGGATGATAATAATTGTATATTAATTTTGATTTGGGTATTTTTTTATTATTATGTATTTTAGTATATAGTAGTAGTAGGGTGAGTTTTTGGTATAGTTTGAGGATTGTTATATGTGAGTGTATTAGTGAGTTACGTTTTATGGGTGTTTAGTAGTTTTATATGCGTAGGGTATAAGAAAGTAGTAATGAGAGTGTGATATATGTAGTATATATATAGGTTTATTTTGTATTTATTAGTTGGTGTTGATTATATGGTTTGTTATTGTAGTATGTGTATTGAGTGTATGTATGGTGGGCTTTGAGTTAGTATTCTAATATATATAGTATGTAGTATATATATAGTATGTAGTATATATTATACAATTGTGGGTAAAAAGAATTGGTGTTGATTGGTTAGAAAAGATTGTGTTGAATAGTATAGCATGAGGATTTAGAAGTGTACAGATTGTGGATTGAATATTGCTGGAATAGTAGTTTAGGCGACTGTCGCGGAGTCGGACGCGATATTGTATAGACAGTCGTGGGATGGAAGAAGACGAGAAAGAGCAAGATGAAGTGGATTGGGAAAGACAGGGATGATAGAGGGATCTGAAAAGCTATCAGAGAGGAGGTCTATTCTTCTACAGAAGGCGCTCATATATATGTTTTTACTCTGTTCTAAGGTGAAATACGTATAGGTTGTATTGTTTGAATGAGATGAAATTGAAGCTAAATTTTGCTTTATGTTAAAGTTATGCGAGAAGAAGTTTGTGGATTTAACTGCGTTATACTACCTTGATTTATATTTAGAAATATTTTTAGTTTGGATCGATACCAGTTTGTAAATTAATCAATAATCTTTAAAATTCTAAAAGTCAAGAATTATATATTTAAAACTGGTAGGGAGCAATACGAAAATGTTTCTGTCCAGTGTCTCCTGTGAATTAATTTGTAATATAGAATATCTACTTTTCACGTAAAATTTTTGTATGGCGAAATAGAAAGATAATTTGGTAACCTGTTTGTGTTTAAATTATTAAGTATTCATACTAAATATATTTTTGATTCCAAGTTTATTGCAGATGAGTTAACGATTGTTCTTTTCTGTTGCTTACAGGTGGTTGTAGCTGAACTGTAACTGTGACTGTTGTAACTGTTGTAACTTAAGTCATCCTTTCATCGCCTGTAGGCAAAGTTTTTTTTTCTTTTCCTTTCTTCTCCTTAAAAGGCGGAATTTAAGACTCGAAATTTCCTTGTTGGAAGAGACCACCACCGGCTGCGCGCAGTCACTGTCGGGATATTGGTGCTTAAAGAATATAATATATATAAAATATAATAAATATAATATATATATATATATATATATTATAAGATATAATAATATTACTATATATATAAATATATATATATATATATATATTATATATATATCTATCACCTGGATTAAATATAATTATGTATAATATATATATATATACCATATATATATATATATATCATATATTATATATATATATATATATAGTATAATATATAGTATAATATATTTAGTATATATTATAAATATATATATTATATATTTATATTATCACATTATAGATATAATAATATATAATATATATATATATATAATATATATAATATAGTATATTATATATAGTATATATATATAGTATATATATATTATATATATATATATTATAGTATTATATATATATTATATATAATATATTAATTTTTTTTTGCTTTTGTTATCACTTCACCTTGCAAAATCTCATTTTAATAATTTTATTGTTATAATTCAATTTTAAAACAGATGGCCACTTTAGTGTAGTAGTTAGAAATTATTTCCTTAATTTTAATTCTTGAAATTAAAAATTTGTTTTGTTGGTTGTGACTTTTGTGGGTTATTGATTTGTGACTTTTTGAAATAATTGTTTTAACAGTTTTAATCTAGTTCTGTTTTTGGTAAGATTTCTTTGTTCCAATCTTGAAAATGCTGTTGAATTATCACGAAGTGCTTGGGGTGACATCCTTTTTATATGTTCTTTGTTTTTTTTTTAACTGCAAAAGATTATATCGGTCGCATAAGAGAAGTTTATATATATTTATACTATATATATATAATATATATTTTTATTATATTATTAATATTAAATTATATTATTTTTATATATTTTTTTTAGTTTTATAATATATAGGGGAGGGGGTGGGGATTGTAATATATACAGTAGTGTAGAGTTACAAGTGTAGGAAATTACAAAAGGGAAGAAAATTATTCAATAGAATTTTATATCAGAAAAATGGGGTATTTATGAAAAAGATAAATGTAACATAAAAAGTTCTTTTAAAGCGAATGAAATACTTAAGGAAACATATTTATTGTATTACTAGGGATCTTTTTTGTTTGGTTGTGTTAAAAGATTGTCCTGATTAAAAAGTAATAAGATAAAGATATGTGAAATGGTTTCGTAGATTGAAGAATTAGATTTATTTATTTAATTTTAGTGAATATAATAAAGAAGATTTTGAAAAAATTTTTCGTCCTATTAATTAGTCAGTGTGATATGGGAGAATACAAGAGAGTTGTGAATGAAGTGAAAAGGAAAGTTGTAGTGCATGCAAAGAAAAGTGGCGGATCAATACGGTGGAGTCTTAAAGATTGTTGCTAATTATTCGGAAGAGGAGTATAACTCTTTTGTTAAAGGTTGGATAATAAATAGAATGACTGTTCTAACTGGTGTAAAGACTTTGGACGAGAATATAGTTTAGGATACTACGGAGGAGTAAAAAATATGGAGATAACATTTTAAAAAATTACTATATGCTGGAAGGGTATATGAGGTAAAAGAAAGACGACAAATTGGAATAAAACAAAATATTACGAATCAGGAAATGTTGATTTAAAAGGGAGGTAACAGTCGTTAAGTGATTGATAAGATTATTCAATGTTTGCTGGGAAAGGCTACCACAAGATTGGCAATTTACGAGGGAAATGTGACAAAAATGAGCGCTCTAATTGCAGAGGAATAAATTTATTAAGTATCGTAGATAAAATTTATGGACGAATACCAGTAAAGTTAAAAATATTACGGATAAACAAATTGGGGAATAACAGTGTGGGTTTTGCATGCTTTCTTGACTTGGAAAAGGCTTACGACAAAATTTAAAGAGGGACAATATGGAAAGTATTGGTGGATTATGGAGTAAATGAAATGCTCTTAAATGCGATTAAAGATATTTTTTTTTAGAAATAGTAGGGCTTGCGCTAGAATTAAGAGAAAGGAAGGGGAGCTGTTTAAAGTAAGAGTAGGTTTGAAACAAGATTGTACAATGTCTTCGTGGCTGTTTAGTATCTTTATGGACAGTGTAATTAAGGATATGGATAGAAATGGGAAAGGAGCCGATTTGTGGCAACATGGAAATAATTGTGAGATCAATGTTCTACTGATTCCAAATGATACTGTCCTGGTTGTTGAATCAATAGAGAAACTGCATGTTTTGGTGCTTGAGTTTGAACGAGTGTGTCAAGGAAAAGGATTAAAAGTGAATCCTACAAATAGGTAAAGTGATGAAAATTAAAAATTAGAACAAAGCCCAAAGAAGACTATTCTCAATCTGGGTTGAATGAAATAAAGGTTGATGAGGAAATAATATCAGAATCTCCAGTCTTTAGGTACTTAAGAATGGATATTGGAGCCTTCGGAGAAATAAAAGAAAGAGATTTGCCATAAAGTTGCAGAGGGTAAAAGTGTATTAGGCATTCTTTGAGAATTATGAAAAAGGTAAATTTATCTAGAAAGGAAATATGAATTTATTTGATTGTGTATTTGTTACAACTGTTTTGAATGGACAGGAAACTTGGACATTAAATTCAAAGTTGAAAAGAAGAATTTCGGTTTTGGAAATGAAAGTCTTAAGAAATATCTATGGGCTGAAAAGAAGTGATAAGATCAGAAATTGTAAGAATATAGTAGATTTATTTGGCTTCTTACTTAGTATTTAATACAAAGTTGTTGGTTTATTAGATTTGGTAAGAGCGATTTATTGAGGAATATCTGGATTGTATTGTGTGACGTTTGGCTGGTTATATAATGATTATAGTATTGTGATGGGAGTTATTTGGGCTTTGTCTCAGATAGGTTTTTTATATTTTGCTTGATTGGTAATTATTAGTTCATAGTAGGATAGGTAGGTCTCAAGACCCAAATGGGAGTTGGTCTTGTGATTTGTAATATTTATAATAAGTAGTTTTGCTGTTTATCTAGCAATAGGACATTTTTTAGTTTTGTGTGACGAAGGAATTTATTGTTTTTTGACACAAGATAGGTTCCTGGTGAGAAGAGTTTAGTGTAATGAATACATGTTTTTTCTTTTCCGAACTATCTCATCTCTGGCGTTGTTGTGTAGTATTTGACGGTTTAGTAAATGATTATATTATTATTATTTAATAATAATTTAGATATAGATATATAATTTAATAATTATAATAATATATAATAATAATAATAATATATAATATATTTTATAAGTTAATTATATAATTAATAATAAATATAATTAATTTAAATATAATAATATTATAGATTAATATAATTAATAATATATTAAAATAATAATATAATAACTTAATTATTATTAATAATTATAGTTATATCATAATAATAATAATATAAAATAATTAATAATAATAATAATACATAATAATTAATAATATATAATTAATAATACAATATAAAATAATAATAATTAATTAATATTATAATATAATATAGATGAAGTGATAGAGATATATGATAACTATATAGGATGAATAATAAATTTTAATACAAAATATAATCAATAATAATCCATATCGAAGTATTATTAATTGTATTGATGGATTATTAATTGTAATAAAGTAATAATAATAATAATGTTATATTGAATAGATATGATGATAATTATAATATATTTATTTATATATATGGAGAGTTATATATATATAATATATAAAGTATATAAATAAATATTATGTAATAAGTATAAATTTGTTTGTTAATAAGTAATTTAATATATATAAAATAAATAATAATTTTATATCATTTTGAATATTATTAATATGATGATCTCATTAATTTAATATATATATTTTGTTATATGTATATATTTTGGTATTATTTATTAATATAGTTAGTTTGGGGGGGTAGTATTTTTATTATTAGATGAGGAGTATGATGTTAGTTATATACTATTTATATATCTTTATATATATAGGTTTTATAGGTGAGGGGCCGGTAAGATACGGTGTAGTATTGGTTTGTAGGGTGAGTTGGTTGGAATGTATTATGATAGTATAGTTTTTTTTGTTTTTTAGATTATTAATATAGTTTTATATATTATATATATATTTATGTTTGATATTATTTTTAGTGTTATTATTATTTTTATATATATTATATATATATATATGTATATATTATAATAAATTATATTTATAATTATATTATACTATTCTTTTTCCGTTTTTGAGGATAAAGGTTGTATTTCGTCCTCCCCCTGTAGGGTGCGACATCTTTCACTCTTCTTGGGTCCCTATAAAATAATTATAATGAATTTAATTTATTTATTTATTTTAATAAACGAAAGGATACCATAGGTAGCTACCGCAAATATATCATGTAGTTGGGTCTCTCTGGCTCCGGTGGACGTACGGGGGGACTTCGTCCCCCCTCTTTCTTTGTCCCCGTCGGCTCGAGCCTCCCTACATTGCCGTGTAATATAACAGAATAATATACTCTCAATAAACTATATATATATATATATATATTATAAATATATTAATATGTATACTCTTACAATATATTAATATTTATCATGTGTTTTTAAATATAATTAATTAGTTTAAAAGAAATCAATGAAAATTAATATAACAAACGATACACTATAGATACACATATATATGCTATTATATATTATTTTATAATATATTTTTTTTAGATATTCTTATGCATAAAAATATGATTAAATTATATGAAATTATAATATATTATATTTATATATATTTTTGTTTATGTATATTTTTATAAATTTATATTATTTTATTAAATATATATAGTAAATAAAATAATAATAGATTTCTTTTTCTATTAAAAATTATCTCTTTATATTATATTACTATTATATATTATAATTATATATATATATATATTATATTATATATAATACAATATATATATAATATTATATATTATATATTATTTATATATATTATATTATTTATATATTTTTAGTTTTTGGTATATATATATCTTTTTTTTTGGTTTTTTTTTGTGTTGTTTGGTTGGTTTTTTTTTTTTTTTTTTTTTTTTTTTTTTTTTTTTTTTTTTTTTTTTTTTTTTTTTTTTTTTTTTTTTTTTTTTTTTTTTTTTTTTTTTTTTTGGTTTTTGGGTTGGTTGGTTGGTTGTTTTATATGTTTGTGGTTTTGTGTTTGCATGTTGTTTGTGGGTTTGGTGGGTTTTGGTTTTTTTTTTTTTGGGTGGTGGTTTTTTGGGGGGTTTTGGTGTTTGGGTTTGGTGGGGTTTTTTGTTTTGGTGGTTGTTTGTCGTTTTTGTGTGTGGGTTTGGTTTGTGTGGTTTTTGGGTGGGTGGGTTTTTGGTGGTGTGTGTGGTGTGTGTGGTGTGTGTTGTGTTTGGTTTTGGTTGTTTTTGGTGTGTGGGTTTGTTTTTTTGTGTGTTGTTGTGTGTGTGTGTTCTTTGTTTGTTTTGTTTGTGTTTTTTTTTTTGTATGGGGGTGTGGGTGTTTGGTGGGTGTTGTTGTTTGGTGGTGTGTGTTTGTTGTGGTTGTGGGGGTTGGTTTGTTTGTTGTGTGGTGTTGTGTTTGGTTGGTGGTTGTGTTGTTTTGGTTTGGGTTTTGTTGGGGTTGGTTTTTGTGTTTGGGGGTGTGTGCGTTGGTGGTTGGTGTGTGTTGTGTGTTTGGGTTTGTTTGTTTGTTTGGTGTGTTTGTTTGGTTTGTGGGGTGTTGTTTGTGGTGTGTGTGTGTGTGTGTTGTGTTGGGTGTGGGGGTGGGGTTGGTGGTTTGTGTTTTGTGTTGTTTTTTTGTGTGTTTTTTGGTTGTTTTTTTTTTTTGTCTTTGGGTTTTGTTTTGTTTTTGTGGTGTTTGTTGGTAGTTTGTTTTTTTTGTTTTGTTTTTGTTTGTGGTGGGTTTGTTGTTGTGGGGTGGGTGTTTTGTGGTTGAATATTTTAAAAAGGCGAGGCAGCCATTTTATATTTTAGTGTTTATATAGATTGTATGATATATAGTAAGTTACTTAAGAATAGAATTTTACTGATCATCGACTTTTAGTGATAACCAAGTGAGTAATATTTTTGATAGTAGGTTGAGTTATTAAGAAAAAATATGATAATTTATTTTTATTATTTTTTATGTGAGATTTTATGTTATTTTTTAGTGGATTTATGGTTTTTATTTATTTATTTTTTTTATACTATATGGTAGTGGGGTATGATATGGTATTGATTGAGTGTTGTTTTGTGTTGTATTTGGGTGTTGAAATTTCGATAATTTACCTAATGAACAGGTATTGATGATATGTTTTTTTGATTAGAGAAGTTATATGTTCGAGGAATTTTTGCGGTGGTTATATTGACGTTTGCTTGGTGTCTACACGTTTGACGGATTGCAGCTTTCGCATGTGAACGGATCAGTTTTTGGTTAGCGACAAATAATATTTCATATTATTCTTGTCGTTGTGTTTATAATTTAGATTATGTTAAATGTTATAGGAGATGTACTTTACGTGATATTCTAATAATTGTGGTTCCTAAATATTTCGGAAATTGATAACAACTGTTTATACATTCTTTTAAAATGCTAGCTTTTTTCATTAATTTTTCGGAGGAAGTTGGTTAATTCACGTCTTTAAGCGGCTTTTTCAAATGCGGGAGTACATGTATGCTCGTTACTGTGCTAAACTTTGAACGTTGGATCGACGATATATTGGTTTTTCGATTGTATTGTGGGGATGTTATTATTGTTTAGTTCTATGTCGAAAGAGGCGATATAGTTCTGTTGTGGGTATTAATGTCGGGATTAGTGGTTTTTCATTTGGTTCCTCCTTCCAAACGGAAAAGAACATATATAATATATATATATATATATTATTAATTTATGTGGCTATATTTATATGGTGATTTTTATTGAGGGGTTATAATAGGTATATTGGGATTATATTCTCCTGTGGTTTTGTTGAAATTGCTGGTTTTGTATCTGTATTTTGTATTTGTAGTTATTTTGATGATCTTGTTGTTTTGTTATATATATATATATATATATATGGTATTATATTGTATTTGTAGAGGAGTATTGAGTATGAGATGACAGGGAGAAGAGAGAGAGAGAGAGGAGAGAGAGGGGTACGGCATGTTGTTATTTATATCTCAAGCAGTGGAAGTGTATTAATATCAGAGGTACTTTGATTGGAAGAGTGAGAGTGATTTGGAGATATGAAATGTGAAAGGTAAATTGGCGTTAATATGATTTATTTGAAAGTAAGAAATGAAAATCTTGTATTATAGTGTAATCTTGAGAAGGTGTCGTATTGACCGATATTTTCAAATAGAGAGAATGCTTTAGGATCAAAATATTAAAGCAGTTTAACTACTTCTTAAAGCTATTACATTCTCCTCAATGTTGAGAACGTATTTCAGAATGCAAAAATATAAAATAAAATTAAATTACTTGGGAAATTTGTGTGAATGGAGGAGCTTCAAATTATATCCTTATCATTTTGTCTCTTAATGTTTGGATTATTTAATTTGTTATCATATTAAAAAAAAAAAAAAAAAAAATAAAATAAAAAGACGATAATTGAAATTGATAAGGATGGTGAGGTGTCTTGGCGGGTCTAAGAAGGCGGAGTAATGATTTGAGGAATTTGTTCAGAATTCCTCTTCCTGCTTAGTACAGCGTTTTCTCAACCGGAGGGGTCTGTTCGACTCTGCCAGGGTCCGATCGGGATATACGTGGGGGTCGCGGTGGGTCTACGGAAAAAGTAAATATTTTAATTTTTTCCTCCTGTTTTTCGCGAACTATTATCAAGGAATCAGAAAATTGTTAATTAACAAAAAATCTTAATACTTAATGAATTACTTTGCGGAATCTTGATCTTTACGAAGTTTAATTAATTTGTACGAATATAATACCTGATAATATATGTATTATTTATTTTTTAGTTATTTATTACATAATTATTGTTAAATAGAATTTATATTTATTTTTGTATATATATATATAGTGTTTGTTTTTTTTGGTGTGTGGTTTGGTGTGTTTGTTTTATTGTAGAAGGTGTTTATGTGATTAGTACGTTATGATTATGAGGATTTGATATATATATATAATATATATATAATATATGAATATATATATATATATATATATATATATATATATATATACATATATATATATATATTATATATATATATATAATATATATATATATATATATATATATATATATATATTATAATAATATATATATATGTAATATATATATATATTATATATAATATATATATATATATATATATATATATATATATATATATATATTATATATATATATATATATATATATATATATATATAAATATATATATTATATATATATAATTATAATTATATAATTTATATTATATATAATATATAATATAAATATATATATAAATAAATATAATATATATATAATATATATATATATATATATATATAATAGATATAAATATATAGTATATATTTAAGCTCATATATATTATATATATAATATATATATATATATATTAATATATTATATATATAGGGGGTTGCGAGGTACGCTTATGCGTTTGGCTTTGGGGTCCGCGAAGGCTTAAATAGTTGAAAGAAGATGCTCTAGTGGCAAGGGGCTGGAAACCCACCCTCCCAATGTCAATTCTTTTCGTATGGTGGGCTATATTTGTAAATACTTATCGCCCACCAACACCACTTGCAGTCATACAGGAAATTGTGATATGTAAAAATAATATTAATAAATATATATATATATATTATATATATATATATATATATATATAATATATATATAGGTATATTTTTTTTAGTAGTATTAAATTATATATATATATAATGATAGTTATTTATATTTTATTAGCTAAATATTAATTGATTATTTATTATATATTTATTATTATTATTCATATGTTAAAATGTGGTATATTATGGGATAATATTATTTATATTGTTAGTTATTATTTACGTTAATATTACTCGGGTTTAATATATTTAATTATTATTTTGTATTTAACTTCTTTAGTATATGTATATGTGAGTATATATATATATTATAGATATATTTAATAGTATTATAGGTTTGAGTTAGTAGATTAATTGATTATATAATATATTATAGTATTAGTTAGTATGATGTAGTATATAGGCTTGCTTTACTGTCTCTACGCTCTGACACAATTGTTTTGTCGAGGCTGCCATGCCGCTTTATCCTAAATACCTCGCCGGGGCGGCGACCGGTCTCTCGGTTTACAGATCATGCGCAGATGCTGAGGAGATATTCCCGAATGGTGCTCTGGGGAAATAGTTAAGATTGCATGGTGATGCAGAAAAGTGGGGTATCTTGTTTACGGTTGGTTACAGATATTGTATGTGGGTTTGGTCGACGGTTGAATATGTGTTGCTTAATATATGTAAGTTTGGTGGTAGCCGCATCTTAATTTGGCCAAGGATAACTGACTAGTTTTTGGGTAGGAGTTGAATTCTGGTGCTATTTTTGGTGGATGTTTGTTTCATTTGTTGTTCGGTGTGTCTTCGTCCTTAGGTAGTTTTCTGTCGGGGCATTGTGCGGATTTGGTTTTTGGTGCTAGAATGTTTTTAGTGGAGGTGGGATGCTGTTCAGAAATGTTTTGTAAAGTAGATGCTTGGGTGAAAAGAGGTTGCGAGGTTCGTGGTGATTGGATTGGAGTGCATTTATGTTGTGGGTGTTGAGTTTTGGCAGAAGAATTGTTGTGCCTGATCATATCCTAGTTGTTGAATGTCAATGGGTAGTATTTTGTTACTTCGTGTAGATGTTGTTGTGGTGTTGTTTTATGTACAGTCCTTTTATGATTTAATTGTGTTTTTGTTTTGTGTTGTTTAGATTTATTTATGTTATATTTAGTTAGTATGGATTGTCCAAGTTGGAATCGGCGTAGTGTTAGAGTCGGACGTATATGTATTGTTTGTTCTTGGTGGTGGATGATCTTGTTTGTTGTTTGTGAAGTCGTGTGGCTGCGATGATTCTTATTATGTTAGTTTCCTGTTTGCTGATGAAGTTATGTTGGCTATTGTTTTGTAAAGTGTAGATATTAGTGTATGTTACTTCCAAGTGATTTTGGTATTTTTGTTGATAGGGTATGGACAATGTTATTTAGTAGATTTGGGGGGTGTAGTGTCGAATTCGTCTGTCAATGGTGATTAAGTGTTGATGATTTGTCTGTTGAGGAGGAACTTTTCTGTTTTGTTTATCATGTTTGAGTGTAACCTGCTGTATTGCTGCGCAGGTTTGTGGGAGTGCTTAGATTCTGATGTGTGGTGGCTATGATGAATGTCTTCATGTAAGTTGTTTATGTTTATGTGTGGCTCTGTTTGTGGTTGTGGGAGGTCGACTGTGAACAGATTGAATAATGTGGAGGATTTCCGGGAATGGATTTTGTTTGTTGGTTTTGTAAATTTTTTTTTCGTGCTGTTCTTCCTGATAGGAAGTTTGATCCATTTTTTTTTTTTGATTTTTTGTTTTGTGCGGGATTTTGATTTTGTTATTTTGTGGACTAAGTTATGTTTGGGTACAGTATTAAAAGTCTTTGTTAATATCGATTGCTAATATTTATTGTTTTGTGAGTGGGGTTTTAAGTTTAGACCAATGATTGTTTGTTGAATAATGTTTTATGAGTGGCAGTGTGGTTGAAATTTGTTTTGTTTAAAATCGTGTTGGAATTGTGTTTTGATGATATGGGGTGCTTATTTGATCAGTAGGGTTTCTAGAAGTTTGGCATAGTGGTTGATATATTAATAGAAAGATGAACGATAGGTTATGATTAGAATCTAGTAGGGTCTTTTTCTGTGTTTTTAGCTTTTGGGTTATTAATGATTGTTTTTTTTTTCCTAGTATACAAAACAGAAAATGCTACACTGCCCTAATGGTCTTACTCTTCTTATATTGTGTCTTAATTTTGGGTTCATAAGCTATGTTCCCTAATTTGTTGTTGTATGGTTTTGTTTGTTTTGAGTTATTGTTTTGTTAAAGGTATTTTGTTTTTGTTCTTGTGTTGAGTTTTTTTAATTGGTGTCCTATTTGTAGGGAGTTTTCTAAGTCCATTGTTTTGTTTGGTATAACTATTGTTGGGTTTGTTTTTTGTTTCGTTGACTTTCGTGTGTAGCGTTTTATTTTTTTTCTTGATGTTTTGTTATTTTTCCTGCTTGTGCCTGAATTTGAAGGTGGTGTTTTAGATTTTGGAAGCTTTTGTTGTTTTTGCAAAGTATTACCAGTATTAGAAGAATGCGTCGGTTATTTTTTGGTTGTTGAGTTGTTTGTTTTTTGTTTGGTTGTTGTTTGTTGGGTTTCGTTATGTTGGATGAATTCAATGAGTATATGTTTTGTTAAGTTGTTTGGGTTTTCAGTTGTTTTTTATTGGTTCTACACATTCTGTGTATTTCGTGTTGTTGGATGTTCTTTGGTAAGGAAGACTTTTGGAAGTCGTTTTCGAATTAGAATGTAATTCATATAAATTCAGTTGATTTGGGTGTTTGAAGTGTTAATATGTCTGTGTTAAGGTTTATTAGTGATGTGGGTGTTGCTTTTCTGATGGAATTTCGCTGATAATTAGTTGTTCTATATTTTCAGGTGTAAAGGGTTGGCTTATATTTTTTTTGTTATCCCCTGAGAAATGTTTTTATTTTGCTAACCTTTTGGATTATCCGATGTGAAATTTGTATGGCCTTTGTTGAGTGTGAAATATGCGTTTGTTGATATTTAAGGGTGTATGTTATATTGAAAATGTAATGGTGAATGTTTGTGGTTCGGCTTTTTTGCAATTTGTATATGTTTTACTAAGTGGGTAAGTTTGTTTTTGTTGAGCTCTGATATTTATGTTGATGGGGAAGTGGTTAGAAGTTTAGACGGTTTTTGTTGTTGACCAGTGGATTTGGTTAAATAAGTTTGGTGAGGTATAGTGTTATGTCTGGTGACGTATAAGTTTGGTTGATTTGGGGGATGTAATTCTGGTTGTTGTTTTTATGAATGTTTTAATCAGGGTTAAATATGATGCGTGTTCCTCTATGTGTGTTGGGCGTTGTGCCATGTAGGGTGGTGAGCTTATTCCATTATGAGATTAGGGAGGTGGGTGATGTCGGTTGAATGTTGGTTTGTTAAATTTAAAGGAGTGTTTGATGAGATAAAGTGGGGTGAGTTTATAGGTTTATTAGGGCTGCTGTGGGCTTTTTAATTTATCATTATTGCGAAATGTATTGTATGTTTTTTGGTGGTGCTTTGTTCATTTATAATTTTTCATTTTTTGCTGTGATTTTTAAGTGGTGGGTATGTTGCTAATATGGTAGGAGTTGTGTATAAGTGTTTTGTATGAGTGTGATTGTTTGTTTTGGTAAATTTAGGATGCGTTAAAATGCATCTGTAACCCGTAGAATTTTGGTTCTGGTTAGTTTTCAGGTAGGTGGGGAGGCTTCTTGTATGGTAGCTATGTGGATATTGTGTTTTTTTAAGAAGGCTTCTATTTTTTGTTGTGTTGTGGAGTCGTTTGTGGTTGGAGATTGGTAATGTGTTATTTTGGGTTTCTTTTTGTGCTGTAATTGTTTGTGGTTAGTTGTGGGTGGGGTGGCAACTTGGTCATATGATCTCAATTTGCTTTGAAGGTGGGGGGATTAGGCGGGGTGAAGTAAGCAGTTGTTGTGTGATCCATTGATCACATATATTGATTAACTAATGAGTCTTTCATACTAGGTTTATTGCATATTGGGTCAGCAGGTAATTTCCAGGTCCAGGATTTGTTTCTATGTCCTCGGGCTTTTAGAGTGAAGCTGAGGCATTTGCTTGGGAGGAATGCCTCAGAGTAGAAAGAGGAGAAATAAGGTAAGTTGAGTGGTAAAGAGTCTCTGAGATGAGACATCTCGGATGATTCCGCCAAGCGCACAATTTCATGGGGTGGGCGAAAGAATCTAGAAAAACTTGGAAAAAAAAATTTAAAAAGATGTAATAAAATTTTTTATTATTACATATAATTGATTTTATAAATTATATATAACCAGGGTGTGTGTCGGTTTCAAATTTTCCAACTCCAACTCCAACTCCGATCTCACCCTCTGTCCTAAAATTATCGCGTACTCCTAGCTCCTACTCCGGTCTAACGTCCCGACCTCTATTGGAATTATCAACCGATTCTCCGATTCTTTGACTCTACTCCTTTGGAAATTATTTAGATTCTCCAAACTCCATTCCTACTGTTTGAAAAGTGAAATTCTTCAGGATCTAATTTCCTATATTTATATTAAATAAACATTTCCATATAATTTTAAAAATTAATAGAAAATAAGTAAATTGAAAATATTTTTGCTTTATTAATTTAATTCTCTAAAAACTATCAGACAGATTGTCACTTTAGCTCACGCTTAACCCATGTTATTTGTGTCTTCTATGGATTGTCTATTGTGGAATAATACTTGTGAATTTCCTTCACTATTACTGAAGTTTTACTGTAACCTATAACTAATTGTCATTTTAATTTCATCATCACCAATTGGTTCAGATAGGTAACTACTAACTAGAGTGAAACATTAAGTATATAATCATTAGGATTCCCAACTTTTTTTTTGTTGTTTTAGATCTATATCATATAGTGAAAAATATTGAGGAAATTATTCAATACTCTGAAATGGTATTAATAATAGATTTGTTGGATTTTATTTAAATTTTAAACTTCCTTTTTACTATTGCAAAATTAAATAATATATATATATATTATTTTTAATATTATATATATATATATATATAATATATATATATAATTATTATATATTATATATATATTATAATAATATTATTATTTTTTATATTTATATTTATAATCTTATATTTATATATATATATATATATAATAAATATATATATCTTATATATATTTTATAGTAAATTGATACTTTATTTAAAGTTATTAGTAGAAAAATATGAGGAAATTATTCATTATATATATAATATATATATTATATATATTATATTTATATTTCTATATTTTATTATTTATATGATATATATAATAATATAATAATCCTTGAGTATTTATTTCATCCTAACATTTATTTAGTTTTTAGGTTTTGAACCGATTCGATACGAAGTATAGATTGGAGGAGCGGAATTTTTTTTAATTAGTTTGCTTTTCATATTAGTTATATTATGTCATGTTAGGTTAATTAGGTAGGGTTTGGTCATGCTAGGCGAATTAAGATAGGTTTGGTCATATTAGGTTAATTAAGTAAAGGTTAGGTTAGGGCTAGGTTATTTTAGGTTAGGTTAGGTTATTTTTGTTATATAAAATCGTAAAAGATTTATAATTCATAGAAAAGACAGGAAAAGTGTCAATCGTTCATTTTGGTTAAAAATAATGAATGTTAGGTATTGAAACTATGAGGTACCTAGGTTTTATATATATAATATATATATATATATATATATATAATAATATATGTATATATAATACTATATATATATATTATATATGTTTATATATAACAGATATTATATACATGTATTTTGTATACATATTTGATGCATATATTTAATATTTTTTTATGTATACACATTTATATATATATATATATATATATATATATATATATATATATATTAATATATATATTATTTATATATATATATATATAATATATTATATATATATATATATAGTATATATAGTAATAATAATATATATATATATATATATTATATAGTATATATATATATAATATATATATATATATACTACTACATTACTTAGTTACACGAACTTACATCTAGTGTCATCAACTAAATGGCAACGTTTTAGCTTAATGTACATCAGAATCTCTGTCATTTTCCCTCTTAAGAATATATCGAGAGAAACGAGCAAACGCCATCTTCAACGGAACTTGCGTTGGATTTAAGCTCTCACAGCAATTGCTGCTTCCTTGTGGCAATGATCATGATAAATTTCGGTGGCATGTTTCTAATTTAAAGCTTCGAAGTTATATCAATTTTTCAACTTCTTTCAGTGCGCTAAAGAAATTTTTTCTTATAGTTATGGATATTGTGACAAGATAGAAGGACCTTGACCTTTTTGAACCAGTCGACGGCTTTCGACTAAGCTTTTAATATCTAGAACTTTTCATACTCATTCCTCTTGAGCTTTCTGAAGAATGACTTGAGAAGGTAGTAATGGGGATAGCTGTAGTTTCATCACTTACAATATGTCCAGATGTATCATTTTCTTCTTGAACTTCTTACAACCCTTTAATACAAATGGCCAACGTTGCAAAGTGCAGATTTAGCCTTTTGCTGTTGGTCTTCAGTTAAGCTTACCCTGTAAAAAGGATCAACATACACAGCAGCTAATAGAATATCGTTGTCAAAGAGAGAAATTTCTCTTCGTACCATGGAATCTTTCATTTCTTCCGAATCTTCAATATAGATAGTATAAGGTTGAATGTTGAATTTGTTAAAATATAATCCAAATTGAAACATAAGGTGCCGGTTAAAAAACTTCGAAGTATACAATTGCATTTTGTGTTGTTGAAGTTGCAAGTCAGTGAACTTGTATAAAGTGATTGAAGTCACTCACAGAGTCACAATTCACAACTTTGTCAGTTCAGTATTTTCTGACTCCAATCTATCTTGAAAGTTACTGACTCCGACTCCGACTCCGACTCTGACTCCGACTCCGACTCCGACTCCGACTCCGACTCCGACTCCGACTCCACTCTCTTCAACATTACCGACTCCGACTCCAACTCCACACTCTTCAAAATAACCGATTCCCCGACTCCGCGACTCTGATTCTGAATCCGACTCCACAACCTTGCTTTTAACTTGAAGCATTGCTCGTATACAATATTAATTCAAATCTTATTCAGACGTGAGACACAAGAGCAAATGAAAAATTTTCTTTCTTAATTAAACATTTGTTTTCAAGTGAACAAATTCTTTTGTAGTTATTATTCATTCCCTCAAAACTTCACTTTAAACACTTTTAATGAACTATCATCATTTTTATTTTTATTTTAATTTTAATTTTTTTTTTTTCTTCATTTTTTTTCATTTCCCCTTTTCTTTACATTCAAAGGAAAAAAAAATAAAAACAATAAATAAAAATTATTATTATTATTATTATTATTATTATTATTATTATTATTATTATTATTATATTATTATATTATTATTATTATTACAATTTTTATTATTATTATTATTATATTACGGTCATTGGTATTATTATTATTATTATTATTATTATATTATTATTTATTTAATTAATTATTATTATTATTATTATTATTATTATTATTATTATTATTATTATTATTATTATTATTATTATTATTATTATTATTATTATTATTATTATTATTATTATTATTATTATTATTATTATTATGCTGAAAATATGAAACGGATATTCGCGCATACATATATAACAAAATGCAAACAAAACATACTGTACATACATACATACATACATACATACATACATACATACATACATACATACATACATACATTACATACAGTACATCACATACATACATACATACATACATACATATATACATACATACATACATACTACATACATACAACATACC
>JABUQX010067427.1:0-2500 GCA_015478945.1 Trachelipus rathkii
GTGGGAAGATAAAGAAAATTGCCTTCTCTGGGGTCGAACCAACGCATGTTTGCGACTCGAGACCACATACTCGGATCCTCTACCGACTGAGCATCTCTGAGCAAAGTTAGATTTCATGACAGCTTTCAAACGACCGAGCCCCCTTCCTTCAAGGCGATATCAACAAGTTTTCACCCTGTTCTTCCCTCGTTCTGTAAGATTTAAATAAATATAAATATGGTTCAACCCAGAGGGAGACAAATTTTCTTTAATCCTTTCCACAATTGTCCTTATTTACTATACAATTTAAAGCTGTGGTCTGTTGCAGAATTTACATATTAATTAAATTCGAAAAGAAAAAGGGAATCACAAGGACAATAAAAAGAATATATTAACAATTGGGGCTCGGTCTTTGAAAAGCTGTTCCTGAAATCTAAACTTTTTTTGGGTTAGAGAGGATGACCTCTAGTATTATCATGGAATGTGAGCCAGTGTATGGGATCGGGTCTCACCTCGAGTGTGACATTGCGTTAGGATGATACGACCAGCTGGATAGAGAAGGCAGAGGTTTTCGTTTATGCTTTCCCGAAAAGTAGTGTTAGGTAGTCTTTTTTACAGTATAATATATTTAATATAACAGTGGATATGTATATGATATATATATTATATATTATATTGATATATATATATATATATATATATATATATATATATATATTTATAATATAGTATAGTTTATATATATAATAGTTTTATATATTATATATATATATATACTAATATATATATATATGAGACGCCGACAAGGTTTTATATATATATATATATATATATATATATATATATTATACTATAATATTATATATTATTTATATATATATATATATATATATATATATATATATATATATATTATTATACTATATAATATATAATATAATATATATATATATAATATATATAATTTATATATATATATATATATAATATATATATAATTATATATGATATATATATATATATAATATTATATATATATATATATAATATATAATATATAATATATATATATTATAAAAATATATATATATATATATATAATATATATATATAAAAAAAACTTATTTATAGGTAACTAAAGATATTTTTATATATACACATATATACAGTATACTTTACTTACTTTACTTACTTCCTCTCCCAGGAAGGATTTTCATCCTGTCAGTTGCGCGAGGGTCTTCCTCCAGACATCTCTCTCCTGGACCACTCCTCTTCTCTTCAACCATCTCATTGTCTGCAGCTGGCATCTCTTTAAAGAATCCTCCACCGATTCAGTCCATCTTTTTTTTCGGTCTACCTCTCGGTCTTCTTCCCTCCGGTGTCCATTCCCATCTTCTTTTCGGCATTCTATCAGGCTGCATCCTTTCCAGGTGTCCCCACCATCTCAGTCTTCCCACATCCATCTTCAGTATAATCTTCTTCACTCCTACAGTTTCTCTGGTTACTTCGTTCCTTATTCTGTCTCTTCTGCTTCTTCCAGTCATTGCTCTCAGAGCCCTCATTTCTGCCGCTTGTATTCTGCTCTCCTCCCTCCTCGTAGTGGTCCACGTTTCAGCTCCATACAGCAGCGTCGGAGTCAATATACTTTCGAAGATTACCTTTTTAACTTCCATTCCAACATTTCCGTCCTTCATCAATGGGTACAGTGCTTTCATAGCTTGTCCATATTTTTCCATTCTTCTAGTGATCTCTCCTCCACATCCACCCTCCCTGTTAAAACATCCACCTAAATAGACGCTGGAATCCACCGCCTTCACCTCCTCTTTCCCCACCATCATCCTCATGCCTTCATCGTTTCCTCCTGTTACCATTAATATCTCTGTCTTCTGTACATTCATCTTCATCCCTGCCTCATCCAACTCCTCCGCAAACAACCTCACCACCTCCCGTATCTTCTCCTCCTCCTCACTCCAACATGCTAGGTTGTCCGCATAAGCCATTATATCTCCATCAAAAACTCCTAATATCTCCTTCAATTTACTGATTACTACGTCTAAATATAATATGAACAATATAGGCGATAATACACTTCCCTGTTTAACTCCTGTTCTTACTTCAAACCATATATCGTTTTCACACTCCGTTCTGATGTTACAACTACATTTTTCGTACATACTCATTATTGCTTTCTTCAGTCTGCCACTCACTCCATAATTTTCTTCCATGACTCTCCATAGTCTTTCCCTTGGTACAGAATCAAAAGCCTTTTGCAGATCAATAAACGCAACATAAAAACTCTTGCCATATTCTAACATCTCCATAACCATCCTTAGTGTAAACAGAAGATCTGTCGTTCCTCTTCCTCCTCTATACCCGTGCTGTTCCTCCCCCAGTCTCGGCTCCACAATCACTCTTAACTTTCTCTCCAATATTCTTTCGTAGATTTTTGCCAGGTGGTCCATCAATGAAATTCCTCTGTAGTTGTCACAGTTGCTTGCATCTCCTTTACCTTTGTATATTG
>JABUQX010067427.1:15000-17500 GCA_015478945.1 Trachelipus rathkii
GGAAAAAATTTCAGTCCAAAATTAAATTTTGTCAAAAGACCCAAATGAGAATAAAAAAATTTTCTTCTGAAACGAATTTAAATTTTATCACAAATTAGGAAATGATTCTGCCAGTTCTCTTCTTTTATCGTCTCTTATCCTTCCATCCTAAATTCCGGGCAGACGCAAGAATATAGATCACTTATACTATATATATAATACCATATATAATACATCATACTATATACACTATATATATATATATATATATATATATATATATATATATATTATATATATATTCATATACTTATATATATATAAACTATATACTATTATTAATATATATACTTATATATATTATTATAAATATATTATATTGATTGCAATGTACTCAATACTAAAGAAGATAGAAATATCTAAAGGAGTGAAAATGATAATATATAACAGTATTGAGACCGTTACTGTTATATCGTTCTTAATGTTGGGCCCTAAATACAGTACAGAAGCGAAGGATAGATGCAGCGGAGATTATGGTACTGAGGTTGATAAATGGAGGTTTACCTTGAGAGATAGAAAAAGAAACGTGAGCCGGACATTAAGGACCGCAGATTTGAGATCGACTCGGTTGAATGGTCAAATATAAAAGAACCAGCTAAGATGGTATGGACATGTGAAAAGAATGGAGGAGCGAGCATGGCCGAAAAGAATGCTGGAATGTAGGCCGGCTGGCCGAAGACCGCCGTCATGAAGACCTAGAACAACAGATGGATGGAACACCGGTGAGGAACGGTGGAGAAGACAGAGGCACACAAACTGCATGGAAGAGGTGAAGAAAGCAGAATTTAAAAAGGCAAAGGGATCTGGAGCGCGTTCTGTAGAGGCGTCACCTGATGGACATTGAAAGTCTACCAGAGCAGATGATGAATAAGAATATATATAATAGGAATTGGTTATAGTTATATTTTTAAGATTTTTTTTTTTGCTTAACTGTTAGGAGAATTTTATTATTAATTTTTAGCGGCAAAAGAATGCATGACGCACTAACATTTCCAACTGTGGGCCCTCCGTACCCACTGACACATAATTTCTGAGGAATTAAGAAAATTATTCTTCCCTATCTTAAGTTAATATAAGCTTATAAAAGAAGTTAAAAAAAGTATGTTAGATTTATATAGTGTAGCAAGGTCTAATTTTTATTCCTATTGAATTAGATTTGGACTTGAAGTGATTTATTGTATTAAATGAAAAAATAATATGGGTAGTTTGACTTTGTTTGCAGATTGCAGACGGTAGATAGATTTAATCTCATAATTAACTTGTTACGGAAAATAATTCAAAATCACGTCAAGTCCAAATCTAATTCAATTGGAATAAAAATTAGATTTCTTATTTTCATAAAACCCTACTCAAAAATTTCCTTCTATATTTCCCGAAAGAACTAATGTGACTAAGAAGAATGCGAGTCATGTAGCATACCAATTTCACTATAAAAAAGATGGCTGTAATGCCTCTTGCGTCGGGTATACTACCAATTCTCTCAAACTTCGTGTCTCACAACATAGATACAAGCCTTGTAAGATCTATGAACATCTAAAAAACGAACACGAAATCCTCAGACTCAATCTCGACATTTCCAATTTTGGCATAAAGCACAAAGAAGAAACACTTTCGAAATGAGGATGGCTGAGTCGCTCTTAATCAAAAGCATAAACCAGTTATCAGTATTAAATAAAATGAAATGGGGAATTTTTTTGAGCATCTTTTGAGTTTGACTGAGTAGAGTCTCTCTATTATTATTATTATTATTATTATTATTATTATTATTATTATTATTATTATTATTATTATTATTATTATTATTATTATTATTATTATTATTATTATTATTATTATTATTATTATTATTATTATTATTATTATTATTCTATTATTATTATATTATCTATTATATTATTATTATTCACTTATTATTATTTATTATTATTATATTATTAAATCTATTAATTATTTATTATTATGATTATATTATTATTATTATTATTATATTATTAATTATTATTATATTATTATTATTATTATTATTATTATTATTATTATTATTATTATTATTATTATTATTATTATTATTAATATTATTATTATTATTATTAATATTATTATTATCTTAGTTTATTACATCCGTAATTGAAAGCTTTTTAAAACTTTCTTTTTAAAACGTTTAATTATCTATTTAAAATTGTATCCGTTAAAATAAATGCAGGAAAATAAACGTCGTAGTAATTTTAATTTCTTTGTTTTGTCTATAAATGTACTAATAGTAACTGTTTATTTCGTAATATATTTACCTAGTTAAAACTAAAGATCAACTTAGAAATAATAATGTCAAAATTAAGGTGAAATCTCATTTCATCTGTAGTAAAGGATTAACATTAACAGGTGGATAATTTTGAGTAAAACACTTTATCTTCAAACGCTATTTATTTTTCTTTTGTAGGTGTGCGTGTGTGTAATAAATTTT
>JABUQX010067428.1:0-17500 GCA_015478945.1 Trachelipus rathkii
ATTTGATCCTTAAATCTGCTTTCGTTAGTGTACATTCCTTTATGAAGTCTACTCTTATATTCTGGTTACTAAACCCCATTATGACCGAATTGTGTTCTGACTCTAGATGAGTATATACACGGGATTCGTTCGCGGAATGTCTAAATCCGTCGCGAAAAAACTCTTTGCGTATTCGCGATCACAGAATTGTTGTTTACATAAAACGCCCACACGTCAAAGCCGCGAATGCACTGTATACTTCCCTGTCCACATCATTGTTTACGATACTAAATGGGAATGTCGGCGGAAGAAACGTAGTAACCTATAACAGAACATTACTGCCTTCCCGACCTCACCCCCAACTAATTGTGAGCCTCAATACTCAACAAACTGTCTACCAATATTTTGGTTCTTCGCACTCCTGCACACTTAAATTAATATATATTATATATTAATATATTAGTATATATATTATATATATAATATATATATATTATATATATATACATATACTATATAAATATTTAACCTTAAGAAATATAAATTTAAGATTTTTTTATATATATATATTTAAAATTATAGTGTCAAGTGATACATTTGGGCTATATAATATATTTATATATTAATATATAATATATTTTTATTATATAATTATTTATTTTAGTATATTTTTCTGTCCCCCTTCTACCTGTGAGATAACAGTGCAATATTTGTAAATTTTATATATTATATATCATATATAATATTATTATAATTATTTAATATATATATATATATATTATTTATTATTTAATTACTATATATATTTATATATATTTATTATTTATATATTTATATATATATATTATATATTACATTATATATCAAATACTTAATATATATTAATATAATCTATATATATTGTTATATTAATTATATTATAATATATATTTATTATATATAATTATGAATTAAATATATTATATTTATATATATATCTTTATATTAATTATATATTATATATTTTTACATTTTTTTACCGTGCCTTATTCGCTTTCATGATATAACTGTAATATATTATTAATTTAATTATATATATATACTATATTATGTATATATATATATTATATTATTATATATATATTTAGTATATAATTATATTTATACTATTATTATATATATAATATCTAATATATATATATAATATATATTAATTATATATATATATATATATTAATTATTTTAATTATTATATACTATTATATATATTTATATATTAATATTAATATTATATATTACTATATTAATTATATATTATTATATATTTGATTAATTAGTACTACTATATTGCTAGTATTACTATCTTATATTATAACTCTATCATAGTTTTATATATCTAGTAGTATGATAGAGTAGTGACTTTATATACTATTAGTTATTTATATATTATATTATATTATTTATTAATTTAATTTAACGAGTCCAAACACATGCACTTCTAATATACATGCTAACCCTTCTAAGCAACCATCCCATACAAACAAGATAAACATCAAAGGAAGCATAACTCCATTACAAGTAACACTCCTAAACAATTCAAATCACACACACACAATACATAGAATACACATCACCTTACACAAACACTCATACACTCACACACATACTAACAACAAAAACACTTTTGTCCTCAACACACACACACACACAATAATACATAACACACACAGCACTAAACTACTTCATTATATGAAAGAGCAAGTAGGTAAAATTAATGTCTGGGTAAACGCTTTGTTCTGTTAAAGACAGATTTTCACAATTAGGGTTCAAACAATACCTTCATCCATTTACAATAAACAAATCAAATTTCTATTTAGCATGTCATTCATATTACAATTGTTATTGCTTCATCTTTTCGGAGGCTCGTTTTTGAAAAGAATTTTTACAATTTTGGGTACACTCTAAGTTCTTTATAAAGCTCTCTTCTCTACTCTCATCTTCTTCTACTATTTTTTTCCTCTCTATCTCTCTCTTCATCTTTACTCTCTTATCTAGTTCCTCCTTCTTCCTCCTCTATATTCTTCTCTTTCTCTATCTCATTCTCTCTCTTATATCTCAATCTAATCATCTCTCTCTCTCTATCTCTACTCTTCTTTTCTTCTCTTCTCTCTCTCTTAATATTTACATACATTTTATATTATATATTTTTTATTAATATATTATTTTTTTTTTTTCATATTATATAATATTTATATTATATACTTATAATATATTAATTATTATATTATTATATATATTATATATTATTATTATATATTACTATATATTAGTTAATAATTTATTATTATTATATTAATATTATTATCTTTATTTCTATATATAATTATTTATATATATATATAACTATATATTTATATATTTATATTATATAACTATTATTATTTTTATTATATATATATATATATATATATATATATTATAATATATCTATATTATTAATAATTATATCCAATATATATAGTATATTATTAATATTATATTTATTATATTATATTTATATATATATATATATTATAATTTAGTATTATATAATATATATATATATTATCTATATATTATTCATTATATATTTATTTAATATATATAATATTTGTAATATATATTTATTTATTATCTATATTTATTATATTATATATTAATAATTTTTATATTATATATATTATAATTATTATTTTATATATTAATATTTATATATATATATATATATAATCATTATAATATATTATTTATATATCTTATAATTATATATATATATATTATATTATTATATATTATATATATATAATATATATATATATATTTTATATTATATTATATATATAACGATTATTATACTATATTTTATATATATATCCTATTTATTATTATTAATCATATTTATAATATATATGTATTATATTATATATACTATTATAATATACTATATATATTTCCAATTATATTTATTATATATTCATATATATAATATATATATATATACTATTAATATTATATATTATATATATATAAATCATAATTATCTATTATAATTATTATTACTATATACTTATATTTATATATATAAGTATATTATTATATATTATCTATATATTATATAATTATATATTATATAGTAATATATATTATATATATTAATATAATTATATATATATTATTATATTCAATAAATATTATTTATCATACAAATACGTCAGATGAGATAAAGTTAATAAGCATAAAGGATTCGATTGTCGCTACTAAGCAGTTTGCGACAAGGTAATTGGCAGAGTGAAATAGATGAGAAAGATGAAACACCCTAAGTTTGAAGAAGATAGTTAAAGCATAAATAGGAATATTCTGTATATTACACTGTTCTTTATAAATTTCTCAATTTGATTCCCATTATGGGAATATTATTCCAACTATTATTCTGTATGTATATTTTTTGTATATAATAGATTTCATAATTTTGAATATTTCCTAAAGACAAATCTCTTTACTATTAATTATATATATACTTAATATATATATATATTATATATATATATTATATCATATTATATATATATATATATCATATATATATATTATCTATATAATCTTATATATTTATATATATATTATCATATTATATATATATTATATAGTATAAATATTGGCTATATTTTAACTATAGGTGACTTCATATAAATTAATTTCTAATTGTTAACTTTAGTTAACTTTCGGAGGAGGGAGCCGTTTTTTTTGGGCTTATATTTTACGTTTACAGACGGTATATATACTATTTTACCGTGATGGATATGCTATGATATAAGTAGTATATCCAGTTTGGCTTTACTGAGACTCAATGATATGGCCACCCATACTATTGTCTACTGATTACCTCCTGCTTATATATTAAATATATATATAGATACCTATACCTTACACCTTTTAGTTGCGGATGGTACGAGAGCGGCCTCCAGGCAATAATACAGGTCCGACTAAACTCGATACCGACTACCGATACTTCTTCATTTTTTAGGTGTTGCGAATAACCGATATCCGATACCTCGTGATAAAAATCCGATACCGATTACTTATAATTTTAATATAAAATAACACAGTAATAAGATAGAACATATTGTGCATCTGCTAGGCAACTTCAAGATTTAGCATTCCACCTTGTACAAAACAATATACTTTAGTCCCATTTATATTTCAATTTAATGTTGTGCACTCAAGTATATTTATTTTTAATAAATTAAAATGTACCTTTAAGGAATAATAATAGTAAATATATATGTTATAATTAACTTTTTTATGTTTGTTATATTTAAAAATACTTCCATGCCATTTCCAGTAAGTATTAAACAAAGTTTGCTACTTAGCTTTATGTTTTCAACTACATGATTACCAATTTATCAAAGAAGATTCTTTAATCTAGCTACATTATAAAAGAATAAAAATAAATGAAAGAAGAGATAAAAATTAATCAGCCGAAAAGTTTAAATAAAAAAACGCTTATTTAACTCAAACTAACTGGATAATAATTAATAAATACTTATACCTTTATAAGATTAAGATTATATTCATAATTTCAATACTTCAATTCAATACTTAATTAAATTGTGATGAATAAAACATTAAGCTTTCACTAGTATCTGCCGAGAGACTGTTCCTTTTTTTGCATGCAGTGTTTACATTCCTACCTATATTATAAACCAATATATTCACATATATTACGCTCTCTCTCGTACTGATGAAGGAGGTGCGTAATAATTATTTTGTCTGCAACCATACTGATTAATAATGAAATACCCTTGGCTCATACATGTCTAGCCAATCCATTATATATTTATTTCATCTTAGCATGAATGCGATATTCTCTCTTCTCAGTAGGCAAGCATCTCATATTTTCCTAGGTATATGAGCCTCATCTCCCTCTTTTTCCACATGACCCTAAGCAAATTTGAATTATCTTTGCTTCCTTGATGAATTTCTCTTCAGCGTCAGTTTTTACGATGAGATTCCTGGTGTGATTCCTTTGAAGTGAATGATAGGTCAATGCTACATCATTTCGGCCATGAACTTATATCAAAGTCTAACATATCAAATACAAAACGGTATTGAGACCGTTAGTGATATATTATGCTGAAATAAAGTTCCTAACATATCGTCTACTCAATACAATTGCTGTTAGCCTAACGGGTTGCAATAGATCAAGTCGGCTATCCACTCTCTCTTGTCTCTTTATTTTATTTTTTTGTAAAGAAAAACCATACTCCTCGGTTATGCTATTTTTAATGCATTCTAGAATGTGGTTCACCGTCGGAAGTTGCCATTCTTGTGGGTAGTTTACTCAGTCTAGCTTAATATAAGTGAATCCTTAATTAAGATACCTTTTTAATTTATTTATCATTTTTTTATTTTAGTCAGTTGTCACCTTATATTGTTTATTTGCCGACTACACGGGCAGAACCCTACTTCAAGAGAGATGGGTGGTGTTAAACCGCTCATCAAAAATCCATCTAACGCCCATTACCGGCAGATGAGCACAGGACGCAGCCTTTAAAAAAGTTGAATATATGTATGGGATATTGGTAATTTGAGTAGGAAACACTAAATGCTGATCTATAGACGAATATTCCCATATCAGAACTAAGATGAGTGGCAGGAAAGAAAGAAGCAAACGTCAAAAGCGAACCAGTCTTGGAGTTAACTAAACATCCAATATCTACAGAAAATCGTGCGCAGATATAGCTCTCCCTTGTGCTACGAGGGCCGTATCAAAGGTGGTGGTACGTCTTACGTAGACTGGTTAGTTACTCCTTACGAGCACTTAATGCCTCTACAGTAACCTTATATGAAAAGGGAATAAAGCACCAACATCTGCGGGCCGGCTCTATATATTACAGTGCGTGAGATGTGTGAATCAGAAAAGTAATGGCAGATGAAACCAGCTACGCCCCCGCAAAGCACCGACGTCTACAGTAATATATGGCAGAGCATTCTACTTTCCATTACATAAGGCGGATTGTATAGATCGCCTTGTGATAGGTGGAGTTATACTGATTGAGTATGATTTGAATTTTGCGGGAAGAGCTCGTCACTAGTACTTACGAACAGTTATCTCCCCAGTTGTTTGTCTGATAGTCGGCCCTAAGGGTTGCAACCGTACTACCGGCTGACATTTTGAGGTTTTCAAAACATTTTTTTTTTTGTTCATTCAATGGTTAAGCAGTTCATGCAGCTCAATGCCGATACGTGGTCTGAGGTGATGGCTTGTCAGAGCTAAGGAAGGACTTTAGACTGAGATGAAACTCTGACTATCGAGTGTAGCATACTGAAGGAATCGCTGAGAAGTTCCTCGCTGTTAGTGCAAGAGAGAGATTGTAGAAGTATGGGCGTTTTGTGATAATGAGATCGGGCTTTAGATATTAGTACAAGCTCTGATAGTCGTCACCCATAAAGCCCTCTGTGATACATTCTCCTCGAAATCAGCGAGAATAGAATCGGAAAGATTAAAACGAGAGGCAATTTTAGAAAAGTAAAAACGAGGGAGCAGAACCTGATATGAGCTTCGAACGCAATCGCAAGGTCACAGTCATACGACATCATGAGTGGCATAGCAGTTAGCATGTGCAGGTGAGAAGATCATTGATGAAACATACAAGGAATAAACGTAGGTAAGATATATAACAGAACCTGAAGGATACATCAACTACTATTGACCAGATAATAAGAATTTCGCCTCCCATGCACACAACAGCCGACATTGTAGGACGATTTGAAAGAAAGCTAGACAAATATAAGCCAATAAGAGATAGAAGGAAACCCAAGGTAGGGAATAGCTTGACAGAGCAAGTTAGGCGCTTCAGTTCGCCAATATCTCTTCTATATTTTATATATCCCGGTCAAATGCTTTGCAGATTAAATGTCAAGTACGCCTAATCACTAGACACAAGATCTTCCATTAGTTTCTTAATGGGCTGATAATACCATAAATCTGTTAAATAGGTAAAGTAATATCTGCCAGTAGATGTCTCGTAGCAACTCGGCCAAGGCCGACGTGGTTAATCCAGAAAGAAGGGAAAAGAGATGTCAGGAGTATTCTTATATAGTAGTTAGAGGAGTAGTAAGAGGTTCAAAACTTCTTAGCGTAAAGGGTATTATGTGCACAAGAGTGAGGATCATATCTATACCTGTGTGGAGCGTAGCGTCTATGCTTTATAGGATCAGAGCCAGCATCATTTTTTCGCGTAACTGATCAGGTTGGCACTATTAACCTGCTCGCGCGTATTTCCAACACTCCGAGATGGAAGCTGCAAAGTGAAATTGATGCATTGAGAGAGAATCAATAGTTGAACGCTAGAGGGTGGGGATCCTAGCACCGGAAGACATCACTTCTCTCAATAACTCGGAGAGGCAATGTCCTAAACGATCATCCGACGCTATCCCTGCACTTCCTATCGTTTCTATGATAGATGACGGAGCTCCATGCGACCCGATCCAATTTCAATGGAGATTGACGGTTAGGCTGAGAGCTCAGGCATAAGGACATCCTGAGTAGAAGATAGGTCAGAGTAAAGAGCGTAGAGTTCTAGTAATACTGTCCAGGGTTTGATTAGAGAAAAATGAGGAGGCCAAGTTAGAGATGATTGGCCTTCAGTTGGAGTTCCAGCTAACACACCAGAATCCCATCAGAAAGCAGATAATAAGAGAGGAGGGGAAATTGGTGGTGAGAGTGGTGAGTTTTTGAACCAAGTTGTTTAGAGACCTATGTTTTTTGGGGAATAGGGGCAGGTGCCACCTAGCTGAGGGAGATTTGTCAGTGCTCAGCTGACGCTAGGAAGTTCCATAGCTCCTTTCGATGTTTGAGCTCGCATTTTTCGTACTTAATTTGAATTCGAAAAGATGTTGTCCGCTTTTTTGCTGTCGATATCCAGAGTATTCCTGACCACGATTTCTTGCTGTGCAATGAAAAATGGCAGTAGTGATCTGTTAAGCGAGACCCGAGAAATTTTTCCGCGAACACCCGATACCTGTTGTTTGTGGGCTTTTCTTTTTTTTTTCTTTTCCACTTGTGGTGTTTCGGGTTCTTGTCTTTCCTCTCCCTTTAATTCTATTTTCCATTCATTGCTTTCCTCTGCTCTTTCTATCTCGTCATGCCGCTGACTACGCCTTCATCCTTCCTCATTCACCATTCTGCTTCTCTTTTTCTTCTAGCCTTGCCTCTCGTTTACTCTTTCCGCTTCTACTTCTCCGCTGCCTGGATCAGCCTTTTTCCGGGGGGGTCGTCTCCAACGCTTGTGACAGTTCTTCTTTACACCCCCCTTGTCCACTCTTCCTCAACTCCGACCAACCTCTACTTCTCTCTCTTTGCACGGTCCTTCGTCTCTCTGTTGCCCCTCTCCACATCCTTGGCTCCACCATCAACCCCACCTGTCTTGGGACCCCTCCATCACCACGGTTGCTAGGGGGGGCCTCCACTTCTGTTTTAGGATGCCGCGATTTTTTCCCCTCTTCTCCGTTACTTCAGCTCTACAAGCGGCTCTTCGCCTTGTCATGGAGTAACTGCTCTCATATCTGGGGGGGTTCTGGTTTCAACACACCAAGCCGGCTTTGGCACCGGGCTCGCGTCCAAAAGGCAACCAGGCTTCTCACAGGTTTTGGTATTTTAGCATGAAAGGACAGGGGACACAAACGCACTCTACGTATCCCGTGATCTCTTAGCCCCACTACCCACCTCTGAATTTCTTTTTGGAGGATCATTTGAAGACACAGGGTTCTTGATGATGGTTGCGTGCTTCCCAAGAATGGTAAAATTTGAACTCCTGCTCTTCCTCTTTTTCTTCACGGTCCAATTTACGGCACGGGAAGGAGCAGACGCAGTTGTGATATTCGGGGGCTGGGCAACTTATATGGGTGGTTTTGAGCGTTGGACCGGTAGGGAGTGTTGTCCGGTGGCGCGTTTGTGGTTATGGAAGGTTCTGCTACAGAGTGATAGCGCTCGTTGTGCGTATATAGAGCGCGCTCATTCACGCGTTTTTTTGCCTCTGTTCCTACTGGATTTTTCCTCTTTGTGTTCTGCTGCCTTTCTCTTTCCCTTCTACGCACGGCTGGGTGGGTATGTGCTCCTGCTGGGTCACTTTGTTTGGTGTTTGCTGCCTCTGCTGTGTGGCCGCTGCCTTTGCCTCGGGCTTTGCCGGGTGCGTGTGCCGGTGCTCCCACTGTATTTCTCTTCTTCTTCACCAGGACTTGGATTATTGCGACGATTCTTTTGATTGTTAATTAGGGCTGCACGAATGCTCAGGCCTAAGGCATTGATTGACAGGCAGCCATTCGATGGTTCCTTGTATCAATGAAGTTATTCATCTGATGAGATGGGGAGAGTGATGATGCGTCTCCTCGTCTATCTTCTCTCTCTCTCTCTCTCTATCTCTTTATATTTTTTTTCGCGCGCGCGCGCGAGCGCCGCGCGCGGCGCGCGAGCCGCAGTCGTACCCCGTTTTCCTGCGTCGCACTGCTCTATCTCTCTCTACATTCTCTCTGCTTCTCTCTCTTTATTCATCTCTTCTTCTCATTATCTATCTTCGTCTTTCCTTTATTCTCTATCTCTTCTATACCTCTTACTTTTCTCTGTTCTATTTCCTTTCTTCTTCTTCTCATCTTCTTCTCTTCTCTCTTTTTTTCTCTCGATCTTTCTTCTACTCTCTCTCTTTATCTCTTTCTCTTACTCAATCGTCTCTCTTCTCAGCGGCGCCTTTCGGGCTGTTTTGGGTTTCTCCCGATTCTCCTTCTGCCCGCTTGACTTTTTCTTCCCATTTCCTCCCGTCCCCTCCCTTATTTCCTTTTTTGGCCACTGGGCCGCTCTCTTACCGCACCTCTTTCTCTCCATCTCCGCTTCTTTCCCATCCTTACCCCCGTGGTCCGCATGTTGCCCACCTTGCCTCCTGTTTTTTCACCCCCTTTTCCCCACCCCCGTGCCGTTTCCGCTCCTTCGCACATAGCAGTTCCACCATTTTTACCCGTGGTTTCCTCTCCCCATTCCGCAATTTCATTTTTTTCCCCAATTTTTTTTTTCCTGAGGACTTATCACCTACAGTTTTCAACTATCTTTCCACCCCACCTTTCATCCTCACTTCTTTGTGTTCCTTTAATATTTTTCTCCAATTCACACTTTCTACTTTTCATCACTTCTCCCCCTCCTTGCCTCTTTACGTTCATTGTCGCCCATTGGCTTTTGAACATCACAGCCCTTTTTTTCCTTCGCACTGCCTCGTGATCCTATAGTGTGACAATGTAATTTGGTGTTACTATCTTCTTCTCATCCTCTCTCTTCTTCTTATCTCTCTCATCTATGTCTCTACCTCTCCTATCTCTCTATTCTCATATTATTTTCTCTTCTTTCGATTACTTCTCTCTTTTATCCGTTCGGAGAGAGGAGCGCGTAAACGCGAGCGAGCGGACGCGCGCGCGAGGCACGCAGTGTCCCCAGATTCCCTTGGCGTCGCCAACTGGTTACTTACTTATTTCTATTCTATTGAAACTACTTTCTCTTCTTTTTTCATCTATTCTCTCTCTCTCTATCTCTCTATTATATATATCTATCTATATCTCTCTCTCTCTAATCTAGTTAATCCTCTATAATCTATCTTTCATCATAAAAATACTAAGTATATATCAACCCCTACAATGAGACAGCTTTTAGAGTTTGCTAGAATAGAGATGCAGAGAATGTCTCAGAGCGATTGTGAAGAGTGGTGGCGAGGTATTAGCCGTGGTTCAAATTTCCATTATGGAAGTTTCTTCTTTTTCAATTTATTTACACCCGATTATATCGCTCTAGAGCTTCAGTTAAATTGAAGTTCACGAAAATTTCAGCATCTCTCTGTTTGTTAAGGTATTCCAAATCGCACAAAAGACAGGATCTTTTATCTCTGAAATTTTCTCGTTATTGCTTTAACTGAACTCACATGGTTTGTTTACTCTGTATTGGCATTATTTCTTGTATTGAAGATATTTATTAATTAAAAATATAATGTAGTTATTCTATATCGAGCTAGCGGAGCGGTAGAGGCGAAGCATTGAGCATGGAGGCGGAAGCCGTATAGGTTTTGGGAGGAATCGAAGGCCAAGAACTCTTTGTTTAGAGGCAGGAGCTCGGAGATGGAGCCGCAAAAAAGGACAATGCTTTAAGCGGCTTTGGAAGATGGCAAATTGAGCAAACTTTAAATTTTATTTACTAACAGGTTTATATATATAAATATAATATACTATATATATAGTGTATATATATATTTTTAATATATTATATATATAATATATATATATACTATATATATATATATATAGAAATGATATATATAATTTTACTGATATATATATATATTATATATAGTATTATATATTCTATATAATATTAATTATTATATACAAGACTTGAATGAGTCAAAGGAGATTTACCTCTCATACAGCGGGATTTCGAACCGACTGGACTCCGGTCGCTGAGTTAACCGTACCGTGTCGCTTTATCACTAGCGGCCAGGGGTGGGGACTCGGCCGCGGGCAGAAGATATGACGCGGCTTGCTAATTCTTTCTATGGCCGCGCAGAAGCTTTAGTTTTTTGACATAATAATTAAGGGAGATTTTATTTTTTGGACTTATTGTTATTCTTTTTTTTTTCTTTTTGCATTATTTTTATTCTGTAGAAAAAAAAACATTATTAATATATAATATATAAATATATATTAATATTATGTTATTTGATGTATATAATATACACATACTTTATATATATATATATATATATATTTAATCTATATTTTTAATTACAGTTAATATATTATATTTATCTATTAATATTAATTATAATTATATATATTATATATATCTATATTATATATTTTATATCATATTGTCGTATTATATATATATAATAATATTATATATATATATATATATTAATATTATTATATATATATAATATATTATATATGATAGGTATTCGTTATTTAAAAAAAAGGGAAAAACTGAATTATTTTAAAGTATTATATTTATATTATATAATATTATTATATTTATATATATATATATATATATATATTTATTATATATAATATATATATATATTTAGTTTAATTATATATATATATATTGCCGTACGCAAGCGGCATCTGTGTAAGAAAAATGTCCTGATTAAAAAGGTTTCCCACCTGACTAGGCCTGCCACGTATATATAATATATATATATATTATAATATTATATATATATATATATATATATATTAATATATATATATATATAATATATATATTTAATTATTATATATATAAGTTAGAAGATCACTCCAATCTTTAGATAAGTTTAGTTCTCCCCCCCCCATAGTGGCTGGTTAGGATATATATAATATATTATATATATATATATTTATATATAATATAATTATTATTATATATATATATTATATATATAATTTATATATTATATATATATATATATATTAGTATATATTATTATATAACTTTTTTGAATTTTGTTTGCTATATTTATTATTCAATATTTTAATGCTTATTTATTTCGTATAAATAATTTAATTTAGTTTAATTCCAATGTAAATTATCGTAATTAACAAAATCGAACCTTCTGTAATTGAATATTTTTTTACTCTCTCTGAGAAAGTATTTACATCTGGTCATATGAAATAGTTAGAGTTGAATTTGAATTGGAACGTCGTTTCGGTATAGCTAATAAGAGTTTTTCGAATACGAGGTTTATTTGGGGTCACAATAAATTAAACTGGATCTTTAAATTTTATGAGACATTTTAAGACGCATTATAATCCAGACATTGCTGCATTGTTCAAAAGAAGGATAAAGTAAAAGCTGTTCAGAGGATTAAACTTTTTTTTATTTTAAAAACCTAAACTAAAGTGGATACTCTTTCAATTGTCAAAAACTTGTTCTGTATGTCAAGTGAAATTCATCAAATACAAATGATTATAATGGGATGCTAAAGCTGGTGACCATTTCGTTTTTTTTGGGTTTTTCGCAATGATAAATCAGGATTTTAAAGATTATAGTTTGAGAGGCTTGCGTGAAGTTCTTTAGACCAGGACAATTATATATATATTCGTCAAATAGTTCTAGAAGAAGTGGATAAGCAAAAAAATTAAACTTGGAAATTGTTTAAATTGCCCTTTCGTGCATTTAAAAATGGTTAATTTGCTTGCACCAAGTTTGGAAAAGCTAATTTTTGGTATTGATATAGATAGGTGTGGTGACTAGTAAAGAAATATAATATAATACGTTAAGCAGCAAGAGATAGACATCGGCAACATTTCAGCTAATTATAGTCGAGATTTTGTTGAGTTTTTAAAAAAGAATTCGAATAATAAGAGGAAGTATTAGCTTAGTTAAGACACAGCATCAAAATTTGATCAAGTACGCCAGTAAATTAAATAAGGATGAGGATAGAACGAAAGTGGTAATGTGCTACGATGATTACTGGAATGTCAAAACTATGATAAGACTGATATTTACCGGTGACGTTAACATTGCGCCATAGAGGGTGTGGAGTTCATTACTTTAGTTTAGCAGTCTTGATTGTTCCTAATACTCATCAAGCAAATCTTTAAGAAGGCGAGAACAAATAGCAAAGAGCACGTGGCAATACAATGGAAGATTCTAAAGTCAAGCCTGGAAAAGTGGCAATCTTAGATCAAGAGAAAAATAGAAAGTACATGTTTTATGCTCGAAAGGCTTCTGCAACTAGAAGACTATATTAGTACGCTAGCTTCCGATACTCTTGAACTTTCTCTCTCGCGGATAGTCAGTGGACAAATGGAACCTCAAGAATTATTAATCACCATATTGTACAACAAAAAAATATTCCATCAGAAGACTTGACTGCAGGAATATTTTTATAGAGAAGGGGTTTTGCAATGACAAAATTCCATTGAAAGGGGGAAGGAATGTAAACTGAATAACCTAATATTTTTTGTCGGGACATCTTTGTTTGATCCAGTTCAGAATCTTCAAAGACTGAGATATGAAGTAAGCTGAGATGCTCTTTTGTGAACTAAGGGCTTAAATGAACAACACTATCGAACAGAAATCTGGGTCGGAGTCAAATAGTTCAGCAGTTTGAGGAATCCTTCCTTGCGGTATCTTGTCAAATGAAGAAGTAAAAATTGATAAAAAAATGGACCAATTGAGTAGTATATGAGGCACGTTCGACAGAAGGCGAACATTCGCCTAATGCCGAATGTTCTCCAAGTGCCGAATGTTGGTACCTTTTAGTGCTTTTGGCACTAAACATTTTGTCGGCGTTTTTAACGCATGCGGCGTCAAATTAGCGGTTTTCGATTATGGCGAGGCGTTTTCTGAGGTCGTCATCACGATAGGGCTTAGCCCCAAGGCCCCACCTCACCGCCCGTTTCACCGCGTCTCGTTTCTATCGACTTCCTATTACCCAGCTACCTTCCTGAAACTTTTTTTCTACCATATATTTCAATCATTTTCTAGAACCTAGTTACATTTCAGGTTATTTTTTACATCTCACGTACGTTACTGGTAGTATTTGCCACGAGTAGCACTGCACGTCAATGACGGCGGCACATCACCAAGCGCGAGTTCAAATACAGCATCACGTTAATGAGGCTGGGAAGTTCCCCTCCAACTCCGGACCTTTTATCTCAATGGCTATGAGGCATTTTCAAAGCCGGGATGCAGGCCTCCGAGCTCTGGTAGACCTCTTTGAACGTGAACTCAAGAAACGTATACCACACACAGTATTACGTGAAATATATATATATATATATATATATATATATATATATATATATATATCGTCACTATCTTCTTCAAACTCTAGTTGTTTAAATATATTTATTTTGGTATATTTTCATGCAAACTAAAATTTAGGATATTGCAGAAATTTCTAATTTTTTCCTCAGATCGGTCTTGAAAGCCACGACTTTGGACTCATAGTAACATGCTCTAAGATGCGAGAGAGTGAGTCTTGTGAAACTATTTTTATAATCTTTTATACTTGGATATATTTCGAAAATGAGCTGTTTCGCTTATGTATGTATAACAGATATACACCCATATGATATATATAATTTGATTAATATTATATTATTATTATTTATATATAATAATATTAGTATATATATATATTTTATATCATATTTATATATATATATTATATAATATATATATATAGTTTATGATATTTTATTATATATATATATATATTATAGTTGTATATATATATTTTATATTTTATTATATATATATATATATATATATATATTTATTTAATATATATATATATAGTTATTATTATTATATTTATCTATATAAATTTATATTATATAATATTTTTATTATAATTATATAATTATATATTATTTATATATATATAATATCTATATATATGTATATATATATATTTATTATATGTATTTTATATATAATATATATTATATATTATATATATATTATATATTATATATTAGATATATAATATTATTATATATATATATTTATTTTATATTTTATATTAATAATATATTTATATTAAGTTTATATTAAGAAAAGAAATCTCACTGGCATTCTTGGATGTTAAATATATGAGAGAATATCATTTAAGAACTGCCAGTATTTAGAAAACATACGTATTCCGGTTAATACAAATTTAACTCATTTATCATTCATTTTAAAGTAAATTTGGATTAAAACGTTGTTTGATGAGGCATAAAATTTTTCATATATTAAATCTTTCCTTTACTTGACTATTTAAGAAACTTTTTTTGAAAAATGATTTCCAAACTTTTTTAATGACAATTATTTTAAAAAACTACTAATCATTCAACCTAATTCAGCTAATAAAAAGATTCTTTAAATGAAATTACCGTTTTAGGAAGAATTAGTTACGATTAATAGAAAATTGGTAAGCTCTCCTTACAACATCTTTCACATTTAGTTTAAATTAATTTTCATAATGATATTTTCATATGATTTAAAGTTAAAGAAAATCTGCGTTATCTTTGTGTTCTTCAATTGTTTTTTATATATGTGATATGTGTTGATGCTTTGTACTAGGAAGACCGCATTAGATGTTCTCCACGCAGAATTTGCTGACCACAGGTATATAAGTAGAAGTTTAGAGGATTCCATCATCATCCTATTCGGCATTTATAATCATTTGCGGGTTATCATCATATATCGGATCAAATTTCAAAATTTTAGACCACGGAAATGCTGGCTGCGAAAGCTAGTGGAATTTTATATAATTTGGATATGTAAGTTAATGCTAAATGAAAATACATTTAAAACTTACTCCTTAAGTGAAGTTGAATTTTGTTTTTTTTTTTGGTTGACTCTTCTAATTTTAGTTTAATTTTATTTTTTACAAAAGAAAACAGACTTCTATAATTATTTTATGATCATTTTTACATTGTTTTTATTTTTGTTTTATATTATATGCACGCAGGCTTGAAAATGGGTGTTTTGTAATAAACCGAATAGATCGGTTTTAAATAATTTAAAATGTTTTTGGGATCGTTCTTAATTATTTTAAGCACTTATATATATATATATATTATATATATATTATTATTATAATATATATTATATAGATATAAATATATAATATAATATTATATTAATATATATATATTTATATATAATATATATATATATAGTACTTATACATATATATATATAAGTTTTTACGGTCGATGCAAACCATTAAAGAGATTGGATGCCATATGTTGCTGACGTTTTTAAATAAAATTTATTTCAAATATATAGTATATATTTAATATATATATTTATTATATATACTATATATATATATATTTATATACTATATTATCTATATATATATATATATTATATATATATATATAAGTTTATGTATTTATTCATCCATGTAAATACTAAAACCACCACACACAACACTACCACACACACACAACACACCACCCATCCTTTCACGATACAATTTTCTTTCTTATTTATCTATATAATATATATATGTATGATAATATATCTTATTATAATTATATATTATATTAATAATATATTTTATAATATTATATATATATATTATTATAGTCTATATATAATATTTATATATATCTTATATTTATATATAAATATATATATATATATATTTATATATATATATAATATATATTAATTATATATTAATATATATATATATATTATTTAAGTAACTTATATTATATATTACTATATATAGATATATATATATATATATTTAATATTATATAATTATATATATATAATATATATTATATATATATATTCTGAGCATGACGAAAATTACGGAACATATATTTTGACATAAATAATAAATATATATATATATATATAATATATATTTAATATATATATATATTATTATTATATTATATATATATTTTATTATAATATATATAGTTATATATTCGTATTGGTAGACTTTTTAAAACGTGAACTCAAGAG
>JABUQX010067428.1:22500-27500 GCA_015478945.1 Trachelipus rathkii
ATCTCTTCCTGGAGACCTCATCACGTGTTCTTAATCGAAACTCAGATGTTTGAGTTCTCTCATTGTAAGATCAATTCTGTTCCTCTTATGATCTCCAATCACAAACTTCATCCAGAGGCTGCTGTTACGCAAGTGTTTGCAACGTTTTTCTAAATTGAAGTCTTCGGGATTTTCAAATTATGCCTTTGGCACTCTTTCCAATATAATTCTAAATTTATCTGTACTCATTGTCTGTCTCCCTTCTCTATTGACTATCCTAAATTCTTTGGCTATCTAAACTACAAAATGGAGGACATTATCTCGTCTTCTCATTTCCCTGAAATCGAACTATTGGTTAATTTCAATGCTCACCACCACACCACCAGTGAATTTCCTCTTCTTTCTCTAAACATGACAATCTTGAGCATATGTTTCTGCCCCACTGAAAGGTTTCAACAGAAAATCAACATTATTCATCTTTTCTTACTTTCAATTAGGGTTGGCCGACGCACTGGGTTCGATGCGTAGTAAATGCATGCGGTGCGGTGCGGTGCGGTGCTTTGTGGGGTGCAGTGCAGAGCGCGGTGCTAAAAATATTACTTTCTTTGTGGTTCGGTGCGTGGCGTGCTCACTCTAGTGCGGTGATCACTCAACCATACTTTCAATCCTTCTCTTTTTACTTACAGCACTGTTAAATTCTTTTCAGCTTTGGGTTCCTCCGATCGCCTTAACTTTCTATTTTCTCCTATCTCTTCAAGTCTTCAACAAAAAAGTAATTTTTGATACATTTCTGATTGAAATTATTTTTCAAAATAATTTTGATATTCTTAGCCAAGTTAAATCAAACAAAATACAAAAACTTTTTATTTCATATTTTAAAGTAATATCAAAACTTTAAGAAGAGAAATACAGTTTTTCTACTCTATAAACTTTGGTAGAGCAATTATTTCCTTTTAAAATGCGCTTTGAAGTTTTAATCCATCTTTTGTAGAACAGAAGTTATGAATCTTTGAAGAAATTGAAATTCGTCATATCGGTGTTGGAACTTCAAATTTTCAGGAAGGTATTTTTGAGCCCAAATGACCTTATATACCAAGTTTCATGAAAATCGGTGAAGGTTAGGTACGGAGAATGTTCCAAGGGTTGAATCTTTTGTTTTTTGCTCCATCAAATCTTCATATCTAACTTACTCTTTACAATTCCTCTCTGCTAGTCCAACTGTAACACAACTCTTCTTATACAATATACATTCAAGACACTAACAGCTATTTTCGAGCCCTCTGTTTGTACACATCCTAAAATGCGCAGATCTCGTGCGAATGGTTTCTCCAAACTGTCTCATCTTTCTACATAACCGCTATGTTAATCCTCACAAGTTCTCCACTTTAAAAAGTCAGGAATGCTCTTCTTTTTCTATTCCCTATATCGCTTGATTTATCTTCAAAAGCTGTTAATTGGATCATTTCAGCTTTTGACCTCGATTTAGAATTGAATTTGCCAAACTATGGGGAATTATATTGGCCTCTCACATTTTACCATTAGAGGTGATATATATATATATATATATATATAAATTAATATATATATTATCTATTATATATATATATATAATATATATATATATATATATATATATATATATATATATATATATATATATATATATATATGACAGAATATTGACACTTCGAAGTCGTTGACAAATAATGCCATTTCAATATCTTGCAATTGAATTTTTGTTTAAGAGGAGCATTTCATCTGATGCCACGAGAGCAGCAAATCAAGCCAAAATTTCTCAAGTTTTAAAAACTGGGTTTACTTCAAATTCTTTAATGTTTCGTTTGAGAGAAGAGTAAAATCGTTGAATTTATTTTAGCAAATTATCAAACTTTAATTTTATTTTATTTTAACAAATAAAGATTAGCTTAAAGGACTAAAAAAAATTAATTTATACATATATATATATAATATAATATTATTATTTCTCTAAATATATATATATTATATATTATATATATATATATATATATATATATATATATATATATATATATATATATATATATATATATATATATATATATATATATATTATTTCCTCTCAAATCTCTGTCCCTTTAAGACTGTTCAAAAGGTAAAAAAATGTAATATATAAAAAAAAAATTATTTTGTTTTTTACTTTGCAACTTTTCTTTTAAAATTCAACTGCAGAATTTGAAATAATATTCTTATAATTGCTAAAATAGTTAATTAAATTAATTAAAATGATTTATAATTATTCCCTGATATTAAAAATTAATATTATTTTTATTGCACGGGTAAATAAGGTGTAATAAACTACAAATGAAAATGTTATGAATTTTCGAAGCACAAAGAAAATGTTTGTTCTGTTATATTTATGAGAATTCTTTGTATTTTCTTCATTCTTTGAATCTTTAATTTAGAAAAGCATTTTTATTTTTAAAATTTCCTTGATCGAAACGGCAAAAAATTATCTCGACACCAAAAAATCTTTAATGGTTTCAACTGAATAAATTAGAAATTAATTTAAAATATAAAAAAATAAAAATGTAGTCAACGGTTCCATATATATATATATATATATATATATATATATATATATATATATATATATATATATATATATATATATATATATATATATATATATATATATATATATATATATATATATTATATTATATATTAATATATATATATATATTTATTATACTAATCACCGTGTCCCATTTAACTGCTGTGCTGTGTTAATTGCAGATCGGGAATGCTGTTGGCTATTTGCTATATTCCAGGTTGTTCAATTAATTGCAACTCTTGACGGAACTTTCCAAGTGATCCTATCACGCGTTAATCTATTTCCTTCATCCATACTTTCTTTGCTTGGCTATCCATCAACTCACCACCATTTGGGTTTGCCCCTTCTCCTATTGCCTACCACTTCGGACTTAAAAACCTTTTTAGTCAATCTATTATCATTCATTCTAAGCACGTGACCATACCATCTTAGTACCCCTTGATTTGGTCTTTCCATCAGACATTTCTCCTATCGACACATATTCCTTATCCTTACATTTCTAATTCTGTCTATTCTCTTTATTCCACAAATATCTCTTAAACTTTTCATTTCTAAAATCTCAAATCTTTTTTTTTTCATTTTAGAGTTCAATGCTCACGTCTCACATCCATACAGAACAGTTGGAATAAATATACGCTCAAACAATTTTATTTTTACCTTCCTTGTTAAATTTCCCTTTTTCCATAATTCTCTAAGGCTACTTAATACTCCTTCACCCTCAGCAACCCTATGGTCAATCTCTTCTTTCATGCCTCCGAAAGCCCCAATATTCATTAACAAGTATCTAAAAACTGTAGTCTCTGCTAAGTTTTCCTCATTCACGTTTATGATATCCAACCCAGATTGAGAACCGTCTCCTTTGAGTTTTGCACAAATTTTCATCACTTTACTTTTAGCTCCATTAATCTTTGTTTTCCTTGGTACACTCGTTCAAACTCAAGCACTAAATCCCGCAGCTTTTCTTTTGTATCGGCCATCAACCCAGAATCGTCAGCAAAAGGTAAGAAGCTTATCTTCCAATTACCCTCATTCAGATTTATATCAACTTCTTTCCTAAATCAATCCATATCCCTAACTACACTCTCTATAAAGGAATTAAACAACCATGGAGACATAACACAACCTTGTCTCAGACAATCTCCTACTTTAAACCCACTGCCCCTTTCCTTACCTGTTAAAATCTTAACACATCTCTCTACTGCTTGGTGTTTCTATAAATAATACTGTTTAATCGGAAACTTCAATAACAAAGCCAATTGTATTCCATTAACTTTTCTAAATGTTCTCCACAACTTCCCTCTTTGACTCTATCATATGCCTTTTCCAAATCAAGAAAGCATGCAAAAACGTCTTCTTCTCTGAGAATTTCTCTGACAGCGTTTTCAAGGTAAATACCTGATTCACACATCCTCGACCATCCCTAAAACCACATTGTTCCTCTCCAACCTGTTTATCTGTAATACTTTTAACTTTTTCTATTAAAATTCGTCCATATATTTAACCGACAACGCTCAATAAACTTATTCCTCTATAATTGGAACACTTCTTTTTGTCCTCTTTACCCTTATAAATTGGTACAAGACAGGAATCTTGCCAATCTTGTGGTACCTCGCACCGTTCCCAGCAAACGATTGCAATAATCTCTTCAGCCATGTCCACAACAATATTACCTCCCTTTTTCAACATCTAGCTTTGGTTTTCATCTAATCCAGAAGATTTTCCTCCATTTGACTTCTTCAAAGCATTCACAATTTCATCCTTTGTAATATGCCCTAAACTCTTCCACCGCGTTATTTTGTGCTAGTCTAATTTGTCTTCTTTCTTGCTGCTCAATTTCTCTTCCAGCATTAAGTAGTTCCTTAAAATGTTCTCTCCATCTCTCCACTTCTCCTTATCATCTCTGAACTACATTCCCATCATAAGCCTTTAACTCCATTTAATTATCCGTTTCTCTCTCTATTTCATGAATCTTGTTAATCTCCTTCCAAAACAGTTTACTCCTTTCCTGATTGTTAGCAAAAATCTTTCCACTCCACCGTTCGTCTGCACTTCTCTTTGCAGCTTTCATTTTCATTTTAACTTCATTTCGTACTCCCTTGTACTCCTCCCATGTCGCTTGACTGTTAATAGCTAAATGTTTTGCAAAAACTTCTTTTTTCCTTTTAATAATAACATCTAATTCTTTAATCCACCATCTTCACTCCTTTTCTTTTTACTCTTTCTGGTCAATCTTTTTCAACATCACAAAACTTCTTGTAATCATTCTAGTTATGTTCTTTTCTTATAAAAGTTATTCCATTCCTTTGAACTCGTCATTCTCTCTTCCTTCACTATTTCCCATTTCTGCTAAAATTTCTTTCGTATTCATTGAGTATTCTTTCATTTTCTAATTTCTCAAACTCTTCCTTGGTGATCTCGTCTGCTT
>JABUQX010067428.1:32500-35826 GCA_015478945.1 Trachelipus rathkii
TTTGCAGAAGTTGTTAGAGATATTGTTTTTGGCAAGAGGCCAGAAGGATTTGTCAGTAGGAGAACAACCAAGGAGGTCATCGCACTTTGTTTAATGAAAGACCGCTTTGCTCGTCGAAGAGTATCCCGCAACTATTTCTAGCTGAATGAAAATTAGCGAGAGTGATAGGAGAATGAGAATTTCACACCTGACTGGGCACTGGGTCTCTAGCCTAAATGGCCCGAGAACAAGCACGATCGAACCATGGATTTTGAGGAGAAAAAGATTTAGTCGAAGAAGGAATGAACCTGCTCATCCCATCAAAGATTACAGCCCCCACTTTATCGCAGAAGGAAGGCCTTCAGAGTCAAAGCAGTCACTCCAATTATTGTTAGCGTAGAAGCAACGCAATGCCCCCAGTCAGCCGATCAAAGTGCCAGAAAAAACGAATAGGGCAGGATGGAGCGTTGGAGAGAAAGTATTAAAATTAAGAGATATACAGGGTCAGATTTACCGATAGGAGCGAAGGTGATGTATTTATAGAGAAGGACTAGTGGTGAAACATAGGTCAAGAGTGTTCAAGAATTGGTTGGAACGATCCGGAATGTGTGTTGGTTCTTTAATTAGTTGCTCCAGATCGTTCAGAATACTGAATGATTCGGCTTCCTCCCCACCTAAATCAGTATGAGAGGACCCCAACCATTCAGTTTTGTGTACATTAAAATCTTCTAAATAGAGGACCTCAGTATTAGAAGATATGATAGTCTCGTGAGAAGTAGTAAGGTAATCAAAAAGGCGTGAAAATCTGTTCTGTTAGAGAACAGTAGCAGAAGCACAAGATAATTGTAGTAGAAGGAAGAAAGATTTTAAGCCACAGATCATCGAAGTTAGGAGATTCAAGATTCTCGAGACGTATTACAGGAGTGTTTATGTTTACATAGACGGAAATTATTAAATAAATTATAGTTGGATATATTAAACGAGTTAGAGGATGAATTCTTAGCCATCTGGGTCTCAGACAAGAGCAAAAGATTAGGGTTAGAGTTAGAGAGGTGGTATTTCCACAGGTTCAGAGTTAGAGTGCAAGCCACGGATGTTGGTAAAGTCAATAGAAAGCCCGCGCCTGTGCAAATCCACCATCATACACGCACACACAGTCACAACAAAAAAGAACAACAGACAGAAAACAAACAAAGGAGAACGAGGATAAAGTTATCTGTAAGTTAAAAACTTACCAAACCTTGAATTTTAAAAATATGCTAAAACCTATACTTACAGAGTAAGTGGGCCCAAAATATGAATAATCCAGAAAGTTCAAAAACACTCACGCACTCACACACACTCAAGAAATTGCATACAAAAAAAGAAGAAAAAAATACTATTGATCAACTAAAAAAGTAAAAAAAAAACTGATAATATATATATATATATATATATATATATATATATATATATATATATATATATATATATAGAGTTATATATATTTATGTATATAAATTACGTTTTTTCTATGTGAAGGAGGACGTTAAGTTAAAATTTAAAATGCTTTACCTTTAGTTAAATAAACATTATTGAATAAACTTTTTTTTAATTCTAAAACTAAAAATTAAAACAAGAACATTGTAAATATTTAACCTGTAAATTTTCTGACTAGAGAAACGCGGTCCACGAAATACGTATAAGCCATATAAATATATATATATATATATATATATATATATATATATATATATATATTATATATATATATATATATATATATATATATATATATATATATATATATATATATATATATATATATATATATATATATATATTATATATTAAAAAGAAAAATATATATATATATATATATATATATATATATATATATATATATATATATATATATATATATATATATATATATATATATATATATATATATATATATATATATATATATATATATATATATATATATATATATATATATATATATATATATATATATATATATATATATATATATTATATATTAAGCATATATATATATATATATATATATATGTTCATTTATATAAATATATAAAGATTGCTATATCTTTAATGTCTTTATATATATCTATATATAAGTATTATATATATATATATAATATATATATATAGTATATATATTTTTTATATATATATATATATATATATATATATATATATATATATATATATATATATATATATATATATATATATATATATATATATATAAATATATATATATATATATATATATATATATATATATATATATATATATATATATATATATATATATATATATATATATATATATATATATATAAAATCTATAACAACTCCCAGGAAGAGCTTTCGCCCTGTCAGTTGGTCCAGCATCTTCTCCTTCTGGCCCGAAACTCTTAACCCTAGAGCACTCTAGAAAGCCATTTCATGGCCCAGTGGTTTCCGACGCCAGTCTTCGAGTTAAACACTCTCAGGTAGGGTTTTCGCCCTTTCAGTAGAACTAGTATCTTCTTCCATTAGGCCTCAAAACTCGTTCTCCCAGAGCTCTCCAGAGGATCTTGCTTCTAGGCACATAAGATTCCAAAGCTGGACAAGAGTAAAGCAAGCAAAAAAGAAAGGCCCGGGTTGCTAGCCCTGTCGCCCTATAACCAACCATGCGAAGAAAATATTCATCGTTATCATTATTATAATTCAAAGAAAATCTTCTTCCCTTGACTGCGCCGTAAACTTCATCCTTTATCCCTTTATCGACCAAATATCACTTAGAAGTAGCTTCAATTAATTATTTGTAATCCAAAATTATGTTCAGTTATTCATAATAATAATTCAAAAGAACTATTTCCAAATTTTTCTTGCTTCACAGAATATTTTAGTGAAAATCATATTATAAGACCTGGATAGAAAATTTTGCAGCTCCTCTTCTTAAGTTTTTAAATATTAATTTTGTTCTTAATTTCAAAATATTTGATTCAATAAAAAAAAATTGAATATGTTATTCATTTTCATAAAATTTCTTCTCCACTTCTAAACAATAATATGGCTTCAATTCATGCTTCAGCAGCTGTCCTAGAGTTTTTATCTTCTTGAATCTCTTTCCAAACCTTTATTTTGCTCTTCTCATTTCTTCTTTCTCAGCTGTTTTAATGCGTCCATATATATATATATATATATATATATATATATATATATATATATATATATATATATATATATATATATATATATATATATATATATATATGAAGTATACGAACGCAGTGTTTAATGATAAATGCGAAAACGGTTAAACACCCAAATTTAACTGAACGAAGTGGCCATCG